>CAUYQG010196223.1:0-10452 GCA_963574415.1 Tarsius wallacei
GGGCCCCAGAAACACGCAAGACCCAGTCCCTGTCCCTCATTTGTCCTGCAGAGCTTGGAGGTTTCTGCGGGTGGGCTTCAGGGCTTAAGAGAAGGGGCTGCCCACCCAGCCCACCAAGCTACCACTGCAGCCGGTCCCTTGGACCCACCTCTCATATGGGTCTTCTGCAGAGCGGTTGAAAGGAGAGTCTGCCTTTTTTGTTTTTATTTATTGAGGAACAGCCTTGGAAACAAGGCTCATGTTAAGTATGGCTTTGAAGTGTGAGTTTGATCTTGATGGTGAAAAAGGCTGTGAGAGGAAAGAGAGCAATGCAGGTAGAGAAGAAGCAAAGGCGTGGCTGTGTGCTTCTCGGGGCAGGAGAGACGCTTATGACGGCTTGCCCAGAGCCCAGAGCTGAGTGCGTGCCTGGGTACGTCACTCTCAAGAGTACTGCCCAGAGGGTACTACTGTCCTCTTGTCCGTTTGGAGATGGTCAGCAACTTTCTTTCACCAGAGGCTGCCTGGGAGGCACAGCCAGAGTCCCAAGGAGGCGCCATGCTGGGGAGACCAGGGACAGCTCGGTTGATGGGTCCAAGTTCATGTGGCTCCCTGCTGTGGGAGCAGGGTCACCGGCCAGAGCCAGGCTCACTGTGAGGGCTCGACACTCTCCTGACCCAGGGCCACACAAACAGGACAGGAGCAAGCCTGGCACAGCCATTTGTAATTAGGGTCACAACTTACACAGCCAACAAAAAGGATGATAAGTACTCTCACCCCCCCCACCCAGCACACACGTGTAACATCTACTGTCGTCACAGAACTGGTGACCAAAAGAAGCTGGTTTGGAAGCCCCACCCTGTGCCACGTCCCATGGGCTTGTGAAGTGTGGAAATGTCCCAAGGACAATGGGTCCCTTTTGCATGTCCTCCCAAGGCTTTTGGGGCTCCTGTGTATTGCTTCATTCATCTTCTAAAGTGGTGGGTGGAAAATAAAGCACAAAAATAGCAGAAATAAATAGATGGATGGATGGATAGATAGATAGAATGGATGGATGGGTAGATAGATAGATAGATTGGATGGATGGATAGATAGATAGATAGATGGGATGGACAGATAGATGATGGATAGATAAATAGATAGATGATTGATGGATGGATGATAGATAGGATGCATGGATGGATGGATGGATAGAAGACATGATAGATAGGAAGGATAGATAGATGATAGATGAGATGGATGGATGGATAGATTGATAGAAAGATATAGATAGATAGATGATAGATTGATGGAAAGATAGCTGATAGACTAATAGAAAGATGATAGATAGATAGCCACATAGACACTAGATAGGTAGATAGATAGATAGATCAACCTACACATAGATAGATCACCATATAAAGAAAGAGATAGATAGATAGATAGATAATAGAGATAAATCAACAGATATATGATAGATAAATAGATATAGGTATAGATAATAGATGATAGAGATAGATTGATAGATGATAGATTGATGGATGGATGATCGATGACAGAGAGAGATAGGATGGATAGATAGATGATAGATAGACAGACAGCAGACAGATAGATAAGAGAGATGGATGGATAGATAGATTAGATAGACAGATGATAGATAGAAAGACAGATAGATGATAAATTGATAGATAGATAGGGTTAGGTAGACAGATGATAGATAGGTAGCCACAAAGACACTAGACAGATAGAAAGATAGATAGATCAACCCTCAGATAGATAGATCACAGACAAGTGACAGATCGACAGACAGACAATAGATATATATAGGTACAGATGACAGATGATATAAATAGATGGATGGATAGATGATAGATTGATGGATGGATGACAGACGACAGATGGATAGACAGGCAGGCAGGCAGACAGGAAGGGAAGGGCTAGACGAGGAGCTGGCAAGGGCGCCACCCCACAGCCCTGCCAGACCAGACGAGAGCAGGGAACAGCAGGGAGGGGTCGAGACAGGACCGAGCTGCAGTTCTCAGGGTCCCGGGCCGGGAGACTGCTCTGTGCAGTGGCCCCTTCACCTCCAGATGACTGGCAAATGATTCCCACTCACGGGGTCTTTGCTTTGACCAAGGTTGCGACCTCAGCAAGTGCCAGCGCACAGAGGGTGCTCAGCACATCGTTGCTGAATAAATGCGTGGAAGACCGAGGCAGGCGGGCGGACGCTGACACTGGCTGTGGAGCTGAGGCCCTGGTTTCTTTTTTTTTTCTGAGTCGGAGTCCAACTCTGTTGCCCAGACTGGAGGGCAGCGGCACGCTTCTGGCCACCGCAGCCTCGACTTGCTGGGCTCCGGCGATCCTTCTGCCTCAGCCTTCCAAGGTGCCAGAACTACAGGCACACACTACCACGCCCAGCTAATTTTTGATTTACTGTAGAGACGAGGTCTCGCCAAGTTGCCCGGGCGGGTCTCAAACCCGCGGGCTCAGGCAATCCACTTGCCTTGGCCTCCCAAAGTGCTGGGATTACAGGAGGCCCTGGTTTCAAGGCCTGGCTTTGCTGTTTACTGAGGGCACTTGTGCATGTGTCACCTCAAACAACAGCCCTCTGGGGTGGAGACCACCATGCCTGTTTCACAGGTGAGGACACTGGGACCCTAAGAGGTCAAGCCCCTTGCCCATAGTTGCAGAATGTGATCATCCTAAGACGTGCCCCCCGAGGTCTTTGGCTCTCCTCCCATTGAGAGGCGGGGTCTCTAGATCCCTCCCTCTCGAATCTGGGCTCTGTGACTCCTGGCCAGTAGAGTACCGTGGAAGTGGCATGGTGCCAGTTTCTGGGCCCTGGCCATAAGAAACAGGTCGTTTCCACTTCCTGTCTCTTAAGCCCAGATGCTGTGCTGAGAAGAAGCTGAGAGGCCACATGGCGCAGCCAGGTGGAGAGGCCACGTGGAGGCGTGCCGGCCGGCAGCACAGCTAAGGTCCCAGCAGACAGCACTGGACTGTGAGAGGACTTTGAGAGGGCTCCAGGCCCAGCTGCAAGTCAGCCCCAGTCTTTGAGCCCTCCCAGCAGAGGCTGTGGCTGGAGGCAAGTGGCCCCCACCATGCCCTTTCTGAAACCCTGACCTGGGAGGGCCATGAAATGGGTCTTGCCCCACTAAGTTCAGGGAGTTGTCACAGCAATAGCAACCAGGACACCTGTTGGGGCGCTGGGACCAGGGCTGGACAGCAGGTCCTGCCGACCCCAGACCCCAGCTCAATCCACTGTCTCACACTGCCTCAGTTTACCTGACACATCTGTATTTCCACGGGCTGGCTGAGGCAGTGGGGCCCTTGCAGGGTGAACCCAGAAGGCCTAGAAGTTCAGAATAATGCTCTCACGGTTCCTCGTGGGGGTGCGCCATGGTGGAGCTGGCCCCAGGGAGAGGCGCCCGTGACCCTGGCGCTCCCCGAGGGCGGATGGATCTGGTGCAGACCTCAGGTCTGTGTCCCTGGGTGCAGGAACTTGGGTGACTCACTCCAGCCTCCGTGCTGTAGGTTCCGCAAGTCACCCTGCAGCCGGCTGGAGGAGTGGGTGTGAGCAGAAGCCCTGCATGTCTCCGCACAGTGGGCATCCATCTCTCATCAGGGCTTCTAGAGGTGACTGATACCAGGCTGGGCCGGCAGGGCAGATCAGACGAGGCCCCAAGCAGACGCCCGAGGGGGTTCTGAGCGGGCAGCCGGAGGCCTGCATCCCTGCTCAGACGGAGGCTGTGGCCTCTGCTCTGGGTCACACCTGAACGTTCTCTCCAAAAGACGTTACCACCGGACCGGACCGGAGGTGGGAGAAGAGAGCGGCTGTGTCTTCCACCGCATGGGTCCCAGGTCACTTGTGTTGAAGGAGGCATTTATTTTAAAATTAATTGTCTATGGCCAGGTTCAGTGGCTCAGCCTGTAATCCCGCGCTTTGGGAGCCCGTGGGTTCAAGACCCGCCTGGCCAACTTGGCGAGACCTCATCTCTAAAATAAATCAAAAAATTAGCCAGGTGTAGTAGCGCGTGCCTGTAGTTCCAGCTACTTGGAAGGCTGAGCAGAAGGATCGCCGGAGCCCAGCAGGTCGAGGCTGCGGTGGCTGGGAGAGGCCACTGCACTCTAGTCTGGGTGACAGAGTGAGTCTCCAACTCAAAAAAATAAAATAAAATAAAAAATAAAAAAATTAAATTAAATTAAATTAATCGTCTTGATTCAATATTCCAACACATTTTAATTAATACTGCTGACCAGATTTAACCAATTCTTATTGAAAATAAACCCTGTGCTTACAAACCGTCCCATGACGTAGTAGTGCGTTTCACATTAAAAGTGTTCACTCTGATCCATGCAAACATCTAAAATGCCATCATTTCTGCCTTTCCTTAAAATGTTACTTATTTATTGATTGTTTGAGTCGGGTCTTGCTCTGCTGCCCAGGCTGGAGCACAGTGCCATGATCACAGCTACCGCAGCCTCCACCTCCTGGGCTCAAGCGATCCTTCCACCCCGGCCTCCAAGCAGCTGGGACTACGGGCACATGCTGCTGTGCCCGCCCAATCGTTTTTTTGTGTGTGTGTAGAGATGAGGTCTCACTATGTTGCCCAGGCTGGTCTTGAACGCCTAGGCTCAAGCTATCCTCTCACCTCTCAAAGTGCGAGTTCTGAATGTTCTCTCCAAAGGATGTCACCACCGGACCGGACAGGGGGAGAGAGAGCGGTTGTGTCCTCCACCACACGGCATCCAGGTCCAAAGTCGCTCGTGTCTGTTGAACTGACCCATGAGCTGGGCCTGAAGGTGGGAAACTGGAGCTCTGGTTCCAGGCACATGCGCTGGGGAAGTCACGGCCCTTCTTGGGGCCCTGAGTCCCACATTCAAGTCACAGGGATTGGATTTTTGGAACGTGGAGTTTTGCACCCCTGGCTTCGCACCCTGTGATTCATAACTGGACTCGGGGACACCCAGCGCATGGCAGCCCTATCTCCTCCCTGGGGAAGCCCTCACTAGTCGATCAGAGCATTTTACCTGCTGAGCCCCACGGGGCCTCGGAATCTTTCCATGGTGCACCCGCCAGCCATTGCCAATCAAACCTGAGGTGGCAGTTGGAGGCAAACGGACTTTTGACTCCTGGCTGCAGCCGGGTGGGTGAAGAGGCGTGTCAGAGAGGCGCTGGAGACACAGTCAAAGGTGAAGGACACGCGGTGGGATGGGGGCGGGGATGTGGGCAGTGTCCATTTGCGACATCCAGAGGGGCAGACATGGCCACCTTGTGTTTGTGCCATCAGCCCCTCTTGCGGGGAGACCTGCTGATGGGGATGGCTTCACCTGGAGGCCTTTACACCCAGCCAGGGACGAGGTGCTGGTGGGAGAGGGTGCCAGTGAAACACCGGGCGACAGTCACAGTCTTCCCACGGCGCTCTTCCAACCTTCATCTTCAGCCTGCCAGGGAACTCCTGCTAGCTCCGCCTTAGGGGAGAGGATGCTGAGGCCCAGAGCTCGCTGACCACGATGATTAAAGATAAACCACAATAAGCAGCTTGGCTTGAACACCAGCTTTGCCCCATTCCAGCTGGGGGATCTCGGGCACGTCATTCAGTCCGCCTGGGCCTCAGTGTTCTCATCTGCAGAGAGGAGAGAACAGACTCCCACCTTCTTATTAAGGAGGCACCCCAGACGGAGTTTTTGGGACACCATCCTGCATTTGATACTAGACGGCTAGCACGGGGTCATTCATTTCACCGTCCCCAGAACTCCAGGGAATGTCCTGCCCATAGTAGGGGCTCATTAAGTGCTCACAGCTGCCTTAGAACTGAACGGTTGGGTGTTCCTTCTTCTCAGGGGACCCCACGTGGCTTTTCTTGGCACCATTCGCAGAGGGAGGCAGTGGCTCGGTGAGACTGGGTGGGTGGTAAGAAGTTACAAGCCACGAAGCGTGCCTATGCCCAGGGCCCTTCCACTGCCGCCTCCCTGGGGGACTTCACTCTCCACGTTTTCCCGAAGGTGCTCCATCCAGTCTCACCCAGCCCTCAGTCCCTGGACAGAGAATGTCAAATGCAAGCCAAGGTTGGGCTCGGTGGCTCAGCCTGTCATCCCAGCACTGTGGGGGGCCGAAGGGAGTGGATTGCCTGGGCCCACGGGTTCGAGACCCACCCGGGCAACTTGGCGAGACCTCGTCTACAATAAATCAAAAAAATTAGCCAGGCGTGGGGGTGCCTGCCTGTAGTTCCGGCTACTTGGAAGGTGGAGGTGGAAGGATCTCCGGAGCCCAGCAGGTTGAGGCTGCAGTGGCCGGGAGTGTGCCACTGCACTCCACTCTGGGTGACAGAGTGAGACTCCAACTCAAAAATAAATAAATAAATAAATAAATAAATAAATAAAATACAAGCCCAAACAGATGCAACCAAAAGGACAAATAGACAAGTCCACAACTATGGTGGCAGAGTTCGACATGCCTGGCTCAGCAAGGGACAGAGCTGCAAGCCAGAAAATCAGAAAGAACATAGAAGTGAGCCACACCCTCGACCGGAGGGATCCAATGGACATTTGCGGACCACCCAAGCCAACAACAGTGACACACACTCTTCTGCTGCTCATGGAACATTTGCCCAAATAGACCACATTCTGGGTGGCAAGCACGCCTCAACTACTTTAGAAAAATGCAAATTATCTGACGGTAATGAAATCGAATGGAAAACCCACTCACAGAAAGATGGTCCCCAAATCTCCAAGCACTTGGAACTTAAAGCCAACATCCTTCTACCTACTCCATTAGTCAAAAGAATGCCTCAGGGGAAATAACAAAAATACGCCAAGCCCAGTGAAGATACCAGCACCACGTATCAAGCAATGCTGAGAGGGACTTTCACAGCACTAAGAAGAGGCCTACATTCAAAGACAAGAAAGATCTCGATCAATAATCAACCTCAGGAAGCCAGAAAAAAGAAAACTAACCCAGAGCAAGAGGAAGAAAGGAATAAGATAAAAGCAGAAGTCAATGCAACTGAAAACAGAAAACAACAGAAAAACATCAATGAAAAAGAGCGGGTTCTTTGAAAATATCGGTGAAATTAACAAGCTTCTAGCAAGACTGACAGATAAGAGAGAAGACACAGACTACAAAATCAGAAGTGAAATAGGGCATCACTGTAGATATGGCAGACATGGAAAGACAAGGAAGGAAGGCCATGCACAACTCCGTGTACGTAAACTCAACAACACAGAGAAAATGAATCAAGTCCTCAAAGAGCACAAACTACCAAAGCTCATCCAAGATGAAACAGATAATCTGAGTAGTCCTATAATTATTTTTGAAATTGAATTTGTAGTTGAAAACCTCCAGAAAAAGAAATCTCCAGGTCCAAGTGGTTTTACTGGAATATTCTACTAAACACTTTAAAAAAGAATTACCCCCAATCCTACACAATATCTTCTGAAAAAAAGAAAAAGAACAGGTTGAGTGTGGTGGTTCACGCCTGTGATCCCACTGCTTTAGGAGTCTGAGGCAGAAGGATCACCGGAGGCCAGGAGTTTGAGACCGACCCGGGCGACATAGTAAGGCCTAGTCTCTACAAATTTTTTTTTTTAATTAGCTGGGTATGGTGGCACACCTGTAGCCCCAGCTACTCAGGAGGCTGAAGTGGGAGGATCACTCAGGAGTTTGATGCTACAGTGAGCCGTGCTCACACCTCTCCACTCCAGCCTGGGCAACAGAGTGACACCCTGTCTCTGAGAAAGAAAGAAAGGAAAGGATAGGAACAACTCCCAATGCAGTTTATGAGGCCAGTATTACCCTGATACCAAAACTAGACAAGAATAACATAAAAAAAGAAAGCTACAGACCAATACCTTTCATGAACATAGAAAAACAAATAGCAAAAATCTTCAACAAAATATTAGCAAATTGAATTAATCAATATGTAAAAATAATTTTAGACCACACTAAGTGGGGTTTATTCCAGGAATGCAAGGCTGGTTCAATTTTTGAAAATTAATCAATATACTCTGCCATATCAATGGGCTGAACAAAGGGAAACAACCCAATGTTCATTGACAGATGAATGCTTAAACAAGGTGGTATACACATACCATGGAATATTTTCTATCCTTAAAGGGCAGGAAATTTTGACACTTGCTACAACACAGATGAACCTTGAAGATGGTATGTAAAGTGAAATAAGCCAGACACAAATGGACAAATATTGTATGATTCCACTTATATGAAGTTCCCAGACTAGTAAACTACAAACAAAGTAGAACAGCATCGCGAGGGGGTGGGGGCTGACGGAAGGGATGTGAGGGAGTAGGGTCAGAGCTGGGAGCCCCAGGGAGAGAGGGTCGCCCCACAGAAGTAGGGGGTGGTGAGAGCTGGCCTCGGGCCTTGTTCAGCGTGCTGTCATTTAATGACCACAGTCTCACTGAGATGATGAAAAATTCTGGAGATGGATATCGACAATGCTTGCATAACAGCATGAACGCACAAAAAGCCACTTAAAAGGCTGAAATAGCAACCTCTGTGGTGATGTGTATATTTCAGCACATTAAAAAATTTTAAATAGGCTAAACAAGAAAAGCCACACGGTCATATCAGAGATAGAAAAAAATCATGTGATGAAATTCAACCTCCCGGGCAACCTCTTTGGGTCCCCTCCCACTGTATAAGCTTTTGTGACCTCTCATCAAATCCTGCCTTCTAAAAAAAAAGAAAGAAAAGAAATTCAACATCCCTTCATGATGAAAACTCCCCAAATAGAGGAAAACCCCTCAACTCGATACTGGACGTCTACAACAACCTCTCCATAACACACACTTCTTGTGAGACTGAAAGCTGCGGGTGGGAACAAGGCCCGAGGTCAGCTCTCACCACCCTTATTCAGCACCAGCTTCTTTGCCTGTGTCCCAGCCCTACCGCCCCCCCACCCCCCATGACGAGGGTCTGTGGGCGACCCCCTTTCCCTCAGGATCCCCAGCTCGGACCCCACTCCCTCCCATTCCTTCAAGGAAGCACAGGAGAGTGCAAGGGGGTCCCCCTGCCGTGATTATGCTGAATGCACTCTAATTTATGTTAGAGAAAATGCGCATTATTTGCTAAGTCTGGGACTCTTGTACGTAACATGGACTTGGGACACCCCGCACCACATAAATATCCATGTGTGCAGCATGGAAACCGACAACAGCCGATGTAATTCAACCAGAGAGGGTGAGTGCCTGGCCCAAGACCACACAGCCAGGTAGGGGCAGCATTCCAAGAGCTCATCTCCAAAGCCAATCTGCCTTTAGTGGTGCAAGAGCGTGACCAAAACCACTTGCAATGTAGGATTTAATCGCAATGACATTCATCTCATCATGGCAGTCGGGCTCCAGCCAGGGGCTCAGGGACTGGGTGAGCCGGGCTGGGGCTTCCCCAGGGCTGTTCAAGGTGCCCACCTCCTCTGCGGGCACAGCCAGGCCAGTGCTCAGCCCCGGACTTGAGGCAAGTTTGCCAGGACAGGAAGCCCTCGGCCCAGTAGCCAGAGAGGGGATCTCCACCCGTGCCTCCCAAGTTCCGATGACAGCGGACAGCATGCCTCAGGCTGACCACTGATAGAAATATGGCCATTACGTAAGGGGGTTACATGAATCACCTCGCACCATCTGCGTCCCACCTCCACGGAGGCGCGGGTCGGCCCATGTTCCCTGAGTGGCCTGTGTTCGCCCCCCCAAGCTGGGGTGGTCGGGCCCAACTCCAGGGCAGGGGTGGCTGGGAGTCCGCGGCCCTCGGCTAGCAGACGCCAGCGGCGGGGGGGGGGGGGGTGAGAGGGGGGCTGTGCCTTGGTCCACAGCCGTCGGTAGGGTCATCCCCACCCCAGTTGTGCCCCTTGCTGACCGCAGGACCTTGAACACGTCTCCTAACCCATTTGTGCCTCTGCTCCCTTGTCGGCGGTCGTGAGTGACCACGGCACCGGGGAAGGAGAGACACACACGCCCAGTCCTGGTGGAACTGAACGTGACTGGGGCAGAGAGCCCAGGGCGGTGGCAAGCAGAGCACCCCAGTGCTCCTGCAGCCCGCGCTGCCGCCTTGGGTGAACCGCTGCCCCTCTCTGGGCTGGGGTCTCTTCACCGTGAACACGATAAGCTGCCCCAAGTTTTGGACCAACTCTTCCTGTAAAAATGCGAAAATGTAAAACTCTCATCTAACACTTACTTTTTGGCAATTTAAAACATTATGTTCTAAAAATTTTATTGACACACACCTATGCATAAAAACGCATTTTAGCCCCCAAGCTGTACACCGGGCTGCTGACCGGCTACCTGGGCAGCCAGGTGAGTGCCTCCAAGGACCAGACAGGAAAGCTTCCCGGGCGACTCCTGCTCATTTGATGACTGCCCCAAGATCACAAGATACGCTTTTTAAAACATGACCACAGTCAGCTGCTTATTTCTATAAATCAAGGCTTGGTAAATGTTCTACAACCAAAGTATGGCTGACGTGAGAGTGTACCCATAACTCCTAAT
>CAUYQG010196233.1:0-43317 GCA_963574415.1 Tarsius wallacei
GCCCGGCTAATTTTTTTTTGATTTATTGTAGAGATGAGGTCTCGCTTGCCCAGGCGGGTCTCGAACCCACGGGCTCAGGCAATCCACTCACCTCAGCCTCCCAAAGGCGTGGGATTACAGGCTGAGCCACCGAGCCCGGCTGTGAATTCTACACTGATATTTGGATCATACTGCATACATTCTTTGGTAGCCTCTCTTCACTTGAGCACTTTTGTATGTCACTCACCACTTTTGAAAAAATTGCTGCATAATTTTCTAACATATAAAGATTTACTATAATTTATCTACCCATTCCCCAGTTAACAAATTAAGTTATGACGAAGAGCCCTGGACTGCTGCACACAAATCCCTGTCTACATCTTTCAGGTCTAGTCACTCTGCAGGGGAAGAGAAGCAGAGCATGGTTTATAAGCAATCCGTCAGATGGCACCATTAGCCCGGATAGCGTGGTTAACTTTCACAATTAGGGAGCTTGCATATCAAATTCAGCACCTTAATATATAGCTTTATGGTGCCCTGTAAACTGTTTTATGTACATAAATTAGCTCACACCCAGACTAGGAACTGTTGAGTAAGGCCAAGATTTATAATTAATTTTAATGTTTATTCTTTGTTTTATACGTACTTATTTGTTTAATGATGACTCTCCATTTGTATTAGTTTTAAAATTTCTCTATAATTTACTGCATCTGGCAAAGGAACTATTTTAGAAACCCAGGATCCACATATCTAGGAGGGGGCGCACACAGTAATGCTGAGAGGGAAATGTGGTAAAAGGATTGGAGGACGATGATGCAATTTGAAGCAAAACTTCCACACTCCCCCCCACCCAATGCCATTTGTACCCTCTTCCCTAATATCTCTAACCCACCCACTTCCCCATCCTGCCTACACCCCCACCCTTCAGAGTTCTTCCCTGGTTTTGTTTCTGAAATGCCATAGCTCTAAATATCCCATTTTTCTAGCGCAACAAGTCAGCAGTTGGTAAAGAAAGAAAAATACACATAATTCATATGGAGATGGAAGTAAATGACAACCACAGTCTCCAACTTTCTATGAGTATGGGCCTTTTTAAATGGGTCATTTTTCAATTTAAACAAATCTATCTCTTGTAACCTGTCAGTTTACCAAAGTAAAGACAACTAGGGGTAATATGAGACACCCAGGTTGGCAGGAGGCAGAGAGGACAAATGCCAGAACAGGGAGCAGAGAAATTCTCTCTTTCTGATCTCTTAAGGTCTTTTCCGGCTGAGTAACTTACTTCTACCATCCTAACGGTAATGCATTCCACTCCATAAAATAGGCTATGCTTTTGTTAATAAAAGCTACTCTTTGAAAACCAAGGTCATGCAATGATATGGCAGCCCAGCAACACAATTCTGCTTTGCTTCCTAAAGTCTAATTCTACACCATCCACTTACCAAGGATTCGTAAGTATTCCGTCTAGACTCTAGCTGAACTGAAATGCTGCCCGATTCAGTTGCTATCGAATACAGCAATCAGTCGAAATGAGAACTTTTTCCTGGCATTTCCCACGTGCATACAAAATACAGGTTTTGAGGTGGCACTCCCTCCACTTCCTAGAGTACCTGCACCACACTGTTCCCCGCAGCGACAGTGGCCCTCCTCCACATGCGCCTCCTGGTAGAAACTTCGCTGAGCAGTTGGGCCAGCTTGCGCTCCATCTCGGCTTGAAACACTTCATTCTGGAGCTGCTTCTCCATGACACCAAGGAGGACTATGTTTAAAAGAAAACACACACAGCACCCACAACAAGTCAGTCGTAGAGGGAAAGAGGTGTGTATACACACACATGCATGTGCATATGTGTGTGCATGAAATTAGCACAGGATTTCTACAAAATGCCACTCCCTGGGCGGGTGACATTAAAAAAGGAAAGAAGTGAACATGAGCAGAGAGAGGGAGAGCCCAGGAAGCATAGCTCGTGGGACTTATCTACAGCTCCAAGCTCTAAGTATTCCCCAGACTGGAGGCCAGAAGTCCCAGTAACTCAGCCCTGCAGGAACTGTGGAGCAAAGAGCACCTCCACAAGACCTAAGATTCTGTCCGCACTTGTCCCAACACTTGTGGAAATAAATAGTATGTGTTCATTATCTTGTCCTAAGACTTGGACCCACAAACTAACTTGAGAAAAGGGTGCCCACTTGTCTTCAGTTATCTGCTTTAGACAAGATTATCTAAACAGACAATCATTTGTCAGTATGGTTTAGGAGGAAGGAGCATGTTCTACACAGCCAGAACTGGTTTAAATTCTCTTTGATACCACCATGGGCAAGTTCCTTAATCACTGTGAAAATTACCTGGATGCAACATGCAAAGAGGTGGGACCTTTACATGGTAAGTTGTGTATTAAGCAAGGAGCACCTGTGAGGTTCAGGAACCCCATAAATGGCGATGGTAGCCACCCTACATGCTCTCTGTTCATGCCATTACTGTGCTGCCTTCACAGTGGATACCTGGTGAGTATATAACTACTGGTTACTTTTGTGTACCAGGTGAGAAAGCCTTTATCTGCAATGCCATAGTTCTAAACATCTGACCCAGTCCCCAAGAAAAAAAAAAGTTTCATTTTTGCTCACCAAGTCACCCTGCTTGACCTTATTAAACTAAACAAACAATACTCTTAGAGGAATAAAAAATAGAGATTTTTGCTTCTGAACCTCATCCTATTCTGGGTCGGAAGACTGTCAGCTCTGGTTAGACCCTGCCCTGGACTTGATGTATGAATTTTAAAGAAAACCAGTCTTTTTTGTTCTGTAACTCAGTGGGACACATTCCCACAGCCAAATCTGAATTCCTTTCTCATTCATTCTTTGCCAAGAGTTTAAGGTACATTTTGCCCTAAATTTAGGAAACAGAAGAGGTGGTATCATTCTCAATACACCCACACAGACTTATTCTTACAGTTCCCAAAACATTACATAAGTTAAACATACCTGTTCTGACCCAAGAGGACTTCAACAACCGAGATAAGTTGAGCTGTGGGTACTGGAAGGCTATCAAAGGGAAAGAGTCAGGGAAGGAGAAAAATCTGTAAAAAACATGTTCACAACAAAGTCACGGCACACTGCCTTTCCTATACCATTTACCTCTAAATATGAAAGAACAGAATGACAGGTCAGTGTGAAGGCATGGACAGTGGCAGTTTCTAAACACATTCATCTCAAGGAGAAAGAGGGATAATAAGAAATAAAGGGCTGGCTCCAGCCACATCATAGGACACTGCTGCTTTAAAGAGGTTACTTGAAAGGTCCCCTTTAAATGTCACTGCTCCAGAGCAATGTATTTTCACATTGTGCTCCTTGGAGCCCTGGCTTTCCCAGCAGTGACTCAGGGTAAACTGACCACATGTCCTGGCTAGCCTACACTGTCCTGGTGTATCCCCATTGTTGGACAGACGAATGATTTTAGCCACATGCGCACTGTGCACAGCTGAGAGTGGCTGTCTGTAAATAAAGACTTCATCCCTGTCTAATTTTGTAGCAAATAACTTGTAAAGGTATTCTTTTAAATTTAATTAACAAGAGGATGAAATACATTAAGAATCATTAGGCCATCTGGCTGTTTCATTTTGCTTGAGAGAGAGAGAGAGAGTGTATGTGTGTGTGTGTGTGTGTGTATGTGTGAGTGTGTGTGTGTGACTTCAGCTCTGGAATCTGCTATTTTTTGAAGTAAATGTTCCTCCCTACGCCTCCGCTGCCTCCAACTGCACTAACTGCTTCACAGCCAGGAAGAAAGGTGTTGTTTGTTTTATTATTTTTTTATTTTAAAATTTACACAGTACGGTCAGGCTCAGTGGTTCAGTCTGTAATCCCAGCACTTTGGAGGACAAGGCGAGTAGATTGCCTGAGCCCACAGGTTTGAGACCAGTCTGGGCAACTTTGCAAGACCTCATCTCTACAATAAATCAAAAATTACCTGGGCATGGTAGCGCATGCCTATAGTTCTGGCTACTTGGAAGGCTGAGGCAGAATGATTGCGGGCACCCAGCAGGTCAATGCTGGGGTGGCTGTGAGTGTGCCACTGCACTCCAGCCTGGGTGACAAAGTAAGACTCCAACTCAAAAAAAAAAAAAATTATACAGTAAATTTCACTCTTTTTGGTGTACAGTTTTATGGTATTTAATAAATAGTTGCCTAATCACCACCACAACGAAGATACAGAAAAGTTTCATCACCCCCCCAAAAAAATTGCCTTCTTGCTGCCTTTTTGTAATTAAACTGTCCTGCTACCCTTCAACCTTGACAGGTACAAATCTGTTCTCCTTCTCTATGGTTTTGCCTTGTCCAGAATTAGTGTACTTTTTAACAGTACCCCTTAATTCTCAAAAGAGGATAATAAAGCCAGACATGCTGGGAGAGGAAGGCTCTGGAGACCCACCCTGGCTTGAATTTGAGAAATTTCAGTTTTATCAGATTTATACTCTGGAGTTCAGTCAAATATTTCATTTGAAAAAAGAGATCCCAGTGAAAATACTCTATATGATACTACAACAGTAGAAACCTGTCGGTATATATTTGTCCAGACCCACAGAATGCACAACACCAAAAGTGAACCCTAAGCAAACTGGGTGATGATGATGTGCTGTGTAGGTTCATCAGTTGTAACAATGGACCGCTTTGCAGGGGATGTTAATAATGGGGAAGGCTGTGGCTGTGTAGGGACAGGGCATAAGGGAAATCTCTGAAACTTCCAATCGTATTTGCTATGAAGCCAAAAGAGCTCTAGGAAAATAAAGCCTTTACATTTGTTTAAAAAAAAAAAGATCCACCAACAAAAATACCCACAGCCACTTCCCCAGGGCTTCCCAGAGTGCAATACTCACGCTCTGCGATCTGCAGCACTGGGTAGCCCAGGTAGAAACTGAATTCCACCACGCTCAAGTTCCTGAGCAACTCACTCACTTCTGACCCGTTCAAAAATCCATGTGTGCTTCTCACCGCAAAGATAATGTTCACTGGGCCCCGCCGAGGAGCCACCCTTGAGGAACTGACAGTGATATTCAAGATCTGAAAGAAGGAAGTAAGAATAAGCTTCTAAAATGCATAAAAACATTCTGCTGAAAGCCTGACTATGAATTTCTTTCTCACAAGTTTTCTCATCAGTTTTTTAAAAGAAGGTCAAGTTTTCAAAGGAAGAGTAACTGGCTTTCTCTAACCTGGTTCCCCTTTGTGAGACTTTAAATGCTCAGTTTATTTTAAATGTTTTTTTGCATTAAGTGATGAACTGAGCACATGTATTTATAGTTCCTCCTACCCCAAATCCCACTGAAATAACAATACGGTGAACAAAGGGAGAATAAAGCCATAACAGCACTGAGAATGGAAGAAACCCAAGATTCTGGAAGATGGAGAAAGGACAGGATAATACTGATAGAAACCAGGACTTAGGGGGGACCCAAGACATACATAGGCACAGACAACAGCAGACCTGAGAGCCCTTCTCAGGGGACCCGGGAGAGGTTTCCCAGTAGAGATCATCAGGAATAAGACCGAGAACAGGCTGGGGAGTGGTGAACAGCATCACTAATCAAAAGACTGGACCACACAGCTGAGTCAACTGCCCTCCTCCTCCCTCCTTTCTGCCACACCCAGACCAACACAGATGTGCTCACAGCAGCCACATCTTCACCCAGGACAGCCGAAAGAACTGCTCCATGAGGAAAAGGAAGAGGGTTAAGGTGGGTCTGGCTCTAAGCAAGAAGGTAGGTTAACCAAACTAACTCTGGTGCACACAAGAGACAAGGAAGGAAAGAAAATGAAAGAAAAAGCAGCAAGCTCTGCCCAGAGAAACACACTAAAGTGCCCCATCCTCAGGAAAAGCCTCCTTATCTTGACAATGGAAGGAGGGACCTGTCTATCTGTCTTTAGCCACACCCTGCACCCAGAGAGAGTTTGTGCTGACACATTCTGTCCCAATGAATTCTCCCTTTGGGAGATGGGGCTGATACAGGAAGAGACCCCATAGCTGAAGGGGAAAGCCATGCCAGCTGCCAAAGTCAACAACCTGGTTCTTCACTACTAACAACCAACCGACCGACCGACTGACCAACCGACCAACCCCAAACATTTACAGAAACTAACAGCACAAAAACAAAGGACCAGGGTCAACATACAGAACAACGACCACAGAAACAAGAGGGATAACTTAGGAAACTGAAGACAGATTTTTAAAAATTCTAATTAATGTCCTCATAGATTTTCAAGGCAATACTGCATCATCAAGATGATCCTGCATCATCACAGAAAAGAACACAATGAAAAAGAAGCAAATAACAATGAAAAAAAATGGCTGCTAAGAAAAACTCAGTAGAGGGATTGAATAACATAACGGACACAGCTGAACACTAAATGACTTGGAGAACAAGGCTAAGCAAATCTGTAAAAACAGAGAGTTTAAAAAAGAGACAGAAAATATGGGGAAAAAATAAGAAATACAGAAAGTGGGTCCAGAACACCAAAATCTATTCAACACATATTTCTGAAAGTGAGAGCAAAGAGCATGGAGGGGGGACGACGACTAAAGAAATATAAAACCATCAGCAGTTTCCATATAATATGCACAAAGCCCACTCTGACAAGCAGCCATAACCTCCATCTTCTGTGAATGAAGCAGCACATCCCCTGGTGTTCCATAACATGGAAACGTCAGTACTGTATGTTTAGGCATTCCCCCATTGGATATTTAGGTTGGCACATTCCCTTTTGGGCAATTCTTGAATTTCCTGCATATGGTCATCTCTCTTCAGCTTACCATATCTGAGTTCCCTGCTTATCAGCTACTTGGCAGTCTTCAAAGAAGTGTGGCCCATTTATGCTATAGAGACCCTCCACCATAGGGAGAGATCAACCCTGACCCACGGAAGCTGGGTTTCCTTCACTGGAGGAAGACAAATTGAGGGCATCTTCAATGAAACACTATAAAACTGGTTCCCCTTTAAAAGATAAAGCCTGCTGTTCAGCATTTGGTGACAGCCTCACCTGCACGGTGAGGTTGTACGTCCCCTGGTGGTGTTTTCTCACTTCAAAGAGAGCTGTCATTAGGCCTTTCTCAATGCGCTGGGTAAAGTTGCAGAAGCCCGTATCCACACTTGGAGGCACAAACTGAAGAACTGAAAAGAAGGACAGCAATCAAAGTCCCATAAATGAGGCACTTAAGGAATAAAGAGAGAGGAAAAAACAGTATCTATATCAACTAATTCATCCATAGCATGGGATTAAGTACTGTGATGTATCACTTCTATCTGCTATGTCATGGAAATGTAGAAAGCAATTTTGCATCAAATGAATACATGCAACATATAGGTGACTGGTGTCATTCTAAAATGGAAAAATACCTAGAATAAGAATTTGAGCATCAAAAGATGCAACTGAATGAAACATTTCAAGTGTACATAGAAATTAGGCCAGACATGGTGGCTCACGCCTATAATTCCAGTGCCCTGGAAGCTGAGGGGTTAGGATTGCTTGAGCCCAGGAATTAGAGACCAGCCTGGGCAACATAGCAAGACCCCATCTCTACAAAAATTTTTTAGCCGGACTTGGTGGCTCAGCCTGTAATCCCGCGCCTTGGGAGGCTGAGGTGAGTGGATTGCCTGAGTCTGCGGGTTCGAGACCCGCCTGGGCAACTTGGTGAGACCTCATCTCTTCAATAAATCAAAAAAAATTAGCCGGGTGTGGTAGCGCGTGCCTGTAGTTCCAGCTACTTGGAAGGCTGAGGCGGAAGGATCGCCGGAGCCCAGTAGGTCGAGGCTGCGGTGGCCGGGAGCGGCCACTTCACTCCAGTCTGGGCAACAGAGTGAGACTTCAACTCAAAAAAAAAAAAAAAAGAAAGAAAGAAAAAAAAATTTTTTTTAAAATTAGCTGGGCAGGTTGTGCATGCTCAGAGTACTAGCTACTCAGAAGGCAGAAGGATCGCTTGAGCCTAGGAGTTAGAGGCTAGAGTAAGCTATGATCATTCCACTGAACTCCAGGATGGGAAACAAAGCAAGATCCTGTCTAAAAACACACACACACACACACACAAATTAATTACAGATGAATTCTTAAGTATATATGGGTGAAATGGCATGTCTTCAAAAAAAGTTCATGGGGGATAACAAAATTGTTAAAATGTTTATAATATTTTAAGCTTAATGATGGATATATGTGGGCTTCAGGTGTTATTCTCTCTACTTTAGTGTATGTCCATAATGAAAAGTCAAATATGATATTTAGAAATTACTGTTAACTTTAGGGAGTGTGATATTGTGGATGAATATATATGTGTGTGTGTGTGTGTGTGTGTGTGTGTGTGTGTATGTACATAAATGTGTGTGTGTATGCGTGCGTGTGTGTGTGTGTGTGTATACATGTTTGATAGCCTATTTCTTTTTTTTTTTTTTTGAGTTGGAGTCTCACTCTGTTGCCCAGGCTGGAGTGCAGTGGCACACTCATGGCCACCCCAGCATCAACCTGCTGTGCTCTGGCAATCCTTCTACCTCAGCTTTCCAAATAGCCGGAACTACAGGCGTATGCTACCATGCCAGGTTAATTTTTTGATTTATTACAGAGACGAAGTCTCACCAAATTGCCCGGGCTGGTCTTGAACCCATGGGCTCAAGCAGTTCACTCGCCTCAGCCTCCCAAAGTGCTAGGATTACAGGCTGAGCCACCAAGTCTGGCTTAATAGTCTATTTCTTAGAAATGCAGGCTGAAATATTTATGGGTGAGATGATATGATACCTGAGACTTACTTAAAAATAGTGTGCAAAGAGGGTAGCAAACGGGGGGTACAGATGGGGGGTACAACATTGGCTAGGAGCTGAAAATCGCGGAAGTCATCCAACAGGGATAAGGGGGTTGACCAAACTATTCTGCACACTTTTGTATATGCTTGAAATTTTCCATTACAAAGTGTTTTTAAAACCAAATAGTAAATTTTTTAAATGATTTCAAATTTTTAAAAAATATTTTTAAAAAATGAAATTCTATTTACAAATCCAAACAACTCTGTTCAGTTGTCTCACCTGTCTGAACTTGAAACCTAGACTCTGGCACAAGGAAAGACGGTTTCACAGACAGGATTAGAGGAGTTTGGTCACGCACAAGTTTACTGTTTATAAGTACATTTATGACTGATATTGCTGTGTAAACAAAAGGACCGGATGTCACCAGAAAAGTGAAGTCAGTGAACAGTTCATAAACCTAGAGAGATAAAAAACACAAAAGACAAGTCAAGCTTAAATGAAGTTGTGTTGGACAGAAAAATAAAACAAAGTAAAAAATAAATAAACTGGTACTTTTAAATGAAGTGGTTGTACTTTGCAGATTATCAAAATTTTATTTTAGTTATCCCTCTTACTCTCTGCCAACCTTCTCAAACACAGCACAAAATTATAACAGCATTGAGAAAAATTCATCAATAATATGAATTGAAATGAGTTATAGGGCATTCAAGGTGTTTGTTGTATTTTAACCACATGGAAGATCACCTATTCTAGTGAGCAGTGCTGTCCAAAATAAAAATAATTGGAGCCATTCATGTAATTTAAAAACTTCTAGTGGCTGCACTAAAAAAAATCAGAACATATTAAATTAAATACATTTTATTTAACCTAATATATCTGAAATACCATTTCAACATGTGGTCAATACAAGAAACTATCAATGAGATATTTTACATTCCTTTGTTCACTGCATTTTTGAAATCTGGTATATATTTTATACCCACAATACATCTCAATGTGGGCGAGCCCCCTTCCATGTGCTCTGCAGGCCCCTGCAGCCCGGGGTTCTGGTTCCGGGTAGCTCAGTTCTAGACAGAGCATGGGTTTCTAGATTCACTGGAAAGAAGAGGTAACAGCATATGGTCTGATGTAAAAGACTTAGACCTCTAGCTCTATCTCACTAAATGTAGAGAAAAGAAGCATATCTAAAGTTGAACTTAAACTTGAATCCAAGTCCTTTCATGTAAAGCAAGGGAAGGAAAATCCTGAAGGTCATCACCCCAGACTGCTGCCTCTGGTCTGAGAGCCCTTTGTTCCAGCTTTGACATCACATCCCCCATGGACTAAACATGACCTCTTTGAGGGTTAGGAAAGGCTTCCCTGATGCAGTGATGTCTGAGTAGAGAGCCAGAGGATGAGCAGGCATTAGCCAGGAGAAGGGAGGAAAGAATGATTCCACAGCTGGAATGAAACATGACACTCCAAGCCGCAGGGACTCACCTTCAGCTCCACCGCACGGTTGAAGTGAATCCTCAGCACTTCTTTGATTGCTGTAATGATATACTCCTGCACAGCTCTTCTGGCCAGCACTACAAATTGAAATCAACCACCAAAAGCATTTTAGTATCATTATGAATAACAGAGGTATAATGCTTCTGGACCCTAGGGCTGTGCCAAACTGTGCTAGCAGCTCCAAAAGTCTTTTTGTAAAATAAAGCAAAGTCTAGGATAGAACTGAGCTTGAGGACCTAACTGTTGCTAACTACCTCCAGAAGAACAGCAATGGGGACTTTGAAGGCATCAGGTAAACTGTGCACAGGATCAGCTCAACACACTAAGAAAATCCTCTGTGCCCCTGGTAGGTGAGATCAGGAAATCAGCAGCTGTGACCCAGCCAGAGAAGAGAGAGCTTCTAGTTCTTATTTTCAAGGGACAAATAAATACCAGGCTGGCTCTTGGCTATGCCCCTAATTTCAAAACATGAGGCTTTAAAAGCTCTCAAAAGTTTAACATTTTAAAGGGCCTTGTGATGTTGTTACTCAATAAAACAGATGACATCTTCTTCCTCTATAAAATGAGACCTCTCACCGCAAGTTTTCAAAGCAGATGAAGAGCTTTTACCACTAATTATGAGAGGGAAAAGATTTTCACAATTCCCATGTATTAATATTTCATGTAGGAAATAAAATATTTCTCATACCAAAGTCTAGTTCTGTTTAAATTTTTTACTATTAAAAACTTCCATTTAGAAATCTAAACTAGGAAGTAAACCTGTTTCTTTTCCCTATTATCTTTTCTTTCTTCTTTCATCAACTACTCCTACTACAGAATTAGAATACATTTGACATTATTACTCAGTTTCCCATTTCCTGATTTTAATTTTTCAAACTGGAGATAATCTCGCTACATTCTTCACTCTTTAAAAAAACAAATGTTTAAGCTATATTTGATTTTTTTTCTATGAATCAGTGATAATGGATTTCTTTAAGATGAAGGGATTTCTTTAGTTCATGAGACCATTAGAACAATCCACAGTTCCTGACCACCTTGCTGAGTCATCCCAACACCTAACTTGGTATGGCCAACAGAGGCTCCAAGTGGACCCACTATGCCATGGATTTTAAAGGGAAAGACAAGATAAGGGGGAAGCAAAGGGGGAGGAGTAGAAAGAAAGAAAGATACCTTATTAAGGAAGGAAATGAGCAGGAGGTGGGGAAGCATCTGAAGAGCTAAACTTGGGGAAAGGAGAGGCAGAATGGGAAATCAGAAACAGAAAAACTCTAAAAAGAGGAAAGCAGGTGGTACACGCCGTAAGAGCCCCATACAGCTGAAGGCACCATGGTGGACTCACCCAGGTGCTGCTCTCTACAGTCCCCCAGCCCACCACCATGACCTCCACCTTCTCTAGCTCATCTGAAAAGTCATAAAACTGCAATATTAGGATATGAGGACATGAGTCTTTGGGAAACGAGACCATCAGCAAACAAACACCTTGCAGATATTTTCCCATATATCTACAGTTTCCCGGAGCCAAGTGAGGTGAGCAAGCTCTGCAGAGGCAGTTGGGGTCAGAAAGTCTGGGTCGGAAGTGCAGCTCACTTGTTAAGGGATGCACATGGGCAAGTGCTTCTCAGATCTGCCACAGATGCACAGCATCTAGGGTGGCCTACTTTACTATAGAGCTTGCTAAAAAGAATCCTTTCAGGGGGCAAGGAATCATCTCAACCCCCTTGCTGGACTCTCACTAATAGGAAACTACTCAAAAGAAACCAAGGTCAAATCTAAATGAAGGTTGGAAATAAGCTAATACTTCCTCTGGATCAAAGGCACCATGGGAGCTAAAGGTGGCATTCATCTCCACTAAAAAATACAACATAACCATATAGACACCCATGCACAGCTCTGGGTATGTACTAGAACTGCTGAAGTGTATACCTACGATGGGCAAGTTTTCATCTAAAAAGCTGTTAAAAATATATGGATACCTAAGGAGGAGTACCGAATTTCATTAAGTGCATACCCTACATGAAAGTTAAATTCATGCTGTGTAGCTGACATTCTTAGAGATACTTCTAAAATGGCTTCTAACTGTTTATAGAAAAAAGCCTAAGAGATACAATATTACAACTGTGTCATAAATATCATAGGCTCCCAGACATAAAGAAGCTTTCAGTAGCCCTTTTAATAAGCTCATCCTAACTGACCACTTTGTACTAATTTTGTAAGCAGGAGAAAAGCATCAAGTGTGTGAGGAGCTCTTTCCTCTCTCCCCTTGACTACTCTTATCCTGCAGATCAAAGTCCATTATTCTGTTCCAACCTCCTTTCCCAGAACCCGTTCCTCCCGAGACAGCTGAATCTCCAGCCATGCTGAATGCCTCCTCCCCCAGAGGACACTTTCCCTCCATACCCAGATAACAACATTCTACTCTTTCTTTACTGCGAATCTCCATTTTCACGATCTTCCACACCTGCCCTTGACCATCCCAAATAGTCACTTTTAGAAAACTCTATTTTAACCATTTTTATTACAGCTATCAAGAAAACATGGCTAGGCTCTCATTTCCCCAAAAGATGGGGCCATGTCTTCTTCATCTGTAGATTCCTTAATGCTTCTAGAAGCACCTCGTACATTCAAAGTGCTCAATAATTTCTTGTCACATGGATTAACAAATGGTTCCCTTTGGGCTGGGGGAGCAAGGGCCCCAGCTGTTCCCACTGGCTCAGAGGGAAATAGCCCTGCCACAGTGAGCAGAGGCCCTGGGCTCACCACCCTTGGCATGGAGGAAAAGACTAAGCCTGTCCTTCTCCTGCCTCACTTCCACATTCTCTGCCCCATTCCACTCCTCCTCTACTCTTCTACCATTTTCTCCCCTTCTTAGTTTCTGCCCTCCACCCCCTTCCAAGGTCAATGCACAGAGCAGGCTGCTCACCAACACAAGATATGGTTCAGCCTGCAGCATCAGTGCCCAAGACTCCACACTCACTGGCCACTTCTCATGAAGAAAAACTTGGAGCCCCTGACCAAGCAGGCCATGGTCACTGGACGTCACCCTTGAAAGGAGTCTGCCTTGTACAGACACGCCCTTAGATGGATGCCAGCTTTCTGTGGCCACAGCAGCCACATAACTGTAAGAGCAGCTGCTGCCTGATGGGCTAGCAGCTCAGGCCATGAACAGGGAGGGGACGAAGTGTGTGACCGAACTCAGAGGACATTCAGTCACTCCACTTTTCTTTCCTTAGGACCAAGCAACATTTACAGGAACCTATGAGAGTAAAGCACACCCTCCTTTCAAGGAAAAATAAGAAGAGTAAATTAGGAAGAAATCACAAGTATTGCCCTTACACACTTGCCCAGCTCACTGCCTGAACCAAACACGGAAGTGTTTTGTGTGAACCACGTCACCTATACATCTACTGGGTGATGAGTTCCAAGGACAAAGATCCTACCAAAAACGTCTAAGGCTCATTTAAATCTCCTGTTTGTTCTTATTGTGAACTACTAACTATATGTCATCTCCTGTGAGTATATTGTATGTGCCAGGCTCTGGGCTAAGTATTTTATATGTACTAATGCATTTAAATCCTAACAGTAACCCAATGAAGTAGGTGCGACTATCAATCTTGTCTAACAGTTGAGGAAACAGAGGCCTGGAGGCTTAGGAAGGCCATATCATTGTCTAGAGTACTCACAGGAGGCAGGCAGAGGAGTGAGGACTCTTGGTCAGCAGTCATCTGAGCCTTAATCACAATGAAACTCATGAGACCCACACACAAGCCCCTTAGGAAGATCCCTGCAGCCCAGCAATGAGAAGCAGGGCCTTACCAGTTGTGATCAAATAGGCATCGGGAATGGTGATGTCACACACATATGGTGGCTTGGCGGTGGCCAGCACTGGAGTGTCAACCGCTGCTTCGAGAGTGAAAGAGGTCGTGAGATGAAAGGATGGCAGGGGAAGAGCAGTGTCACCTTCTGGGGGGCTCCAACTCACAGTGCTGCTATTCAGGGCAGTGTTGATGGGACTACCAGCGACAGCACTAGTGTCAGGTGTGCTTGGTTCAGAGGTGTTCAGAGTCATATCTGTGGGTGTGAATGATGGGCCCATGATGGTCAGTTCTGTTGGCAGAGGCGAGGGGATCACCTCAGAAATGAACTTGGAAGCTGATGACAGGTGCACGTTGGTGTTCAACGCTGTACTAGTGGGAATGACTTCGGAGAATGAAGCTAAGATAGGCGTGTAACCATGGGTAGCACTGATCTGGTCATCGGAAGGTGCTGGAGTCAAGAACAGAGGAGACTCAGCTAAAACAGGCGTCGTGTGGAAAACAGTCAACGGTGATGTTGAATGAGTCCCAGCAGTCAAGATGTCAAGGACGGGCTCAGAGCTGGAGGGCACCAGTTTGGTGACTACAGATTCATGGGGAATGAGTGAAAACTCAAAACTGGAGGTAGTTTCAGTGAAAGCTGAGGTAAGATGAGCTTCAGAATCTGTCAGTGAAACCATTGATGCTTCGGCAAACTTGAGAGAATCCGAGGGGAAGCTTGAGCGTGCTGACGCTTCAGTGTGACTAGGCAGGAAAGGGATGGGATTTAAAGGCAGGTCTGAACTTGGCTGGAGCTGAGAAAAGTCATTATCTGTGGAATTAGGAGGAGAAAGCCAAAGTGACTGCAAATCAACAGAGTTGGACAACCTAAGTGTCTCAACCAAGGTAGAAAAAGACGGAGACGTGAAGGGTGACGAGTCACTTGACAAAGGTAAAGAAGCGAGTGCTTCTGAAGGGGAGGGGATCGAGCTGCTGAGCTCCAGCGGGGGAGTTGAGAAAAAACTGGATGCAAAATTCAAGACACTTTCAGATTTATGTTCAAAAAAACTACCAGGTTCTTGGTCAGAGAAAAGTGAAAACTCTACTGATGGAACCAAACTATGAGACACAAAAAGACCTGGGTCTCTGATGGTAAGCGATGGTGTGTTTTTGTTTGCTATGAGGGAGAAAGATGAGTCAAGGAGAACGCTGGTGATGCCCAAGAATGTAGCAGTCAGACCAGAAGGCATTACTTGGGTTTCAGCAACATGGGAGAAGCCAGCAAGAGGATCAAGTGTTGCCAGTGCAGAGAGGCCGCTGAGGGAAGGGTGCCCTTGTGTAGCCGTAATGCTACTCATAGCCACCTCGGCTGAGACACCAACACTTGTTTCTGAGATTTCCACAGGTCTAGAAGAAAGTGGGACTATAGGTCGTAATGGGAAAAGTGTGTTATATTCTTGAAAGTCTTCCTCAAATTCAGAGAAGTCCACTACAGCACTACTCAACAGAGAGATGCTGCCTTCTTGTAACATGGTCACGGACAAGGTCTCTGCACCATCCCCCGAGCCCATGTCTTTCTCCATGAGGCTCGTGGCCAGAACTTGCCGAGGTGACATAATAGCACAGGACATGCACCACAGATACGGTCTGAATGAAGATACTGGGCTCAGGATGTGAGTGTTGTCCGTGTGACTGGGGATTACTGAGTTGCCAAGCAATTCTGATGTTTCACTGGAGTCACTAGGAAGAAAGGGGTTATATGAAACACTCACTAATTGGGTAGAAGAGGATATAAACACAAGAGGAGTTGAAGAGAAAGCAGAATGTGTCCTGCTGACCCCATGGGCCGCATGTGACACAGTTAGAGCAGGGTATGCTCTTGGAGAGATAGTTTCCTCTAGGCTTTGACTCAACACACTGATCATGTCAGTGTATCTGTCTGTACTTGTAACCAAAACCTCCCGTGGAGGCTGTGAGGCCTTCCCCAAGGAGAGAAATGCCTGGTGAGTAATGCCACTGTCCAACAGCCGAGGCACTGAAGACCAGGAGCTAAAAAGGAGGGTGGTTTCCACATCTTCTGTCACTGAAGCCACAATCTCTGGCAAAGTCCTGCTTGACAACTGATTGTAAATATCACTAGGATAAAGCACCAAATTCATACTAGAAGGTGGAATTATGCCCTCAGAGGTGGGAAAAGCCGACCGAAAAGCATTGAAATGACTGGGAAACTCAGCATACGTCACTGACTGTTGCATTGTGTTTTGCCAGGCTGACGGCACTTCTTTGTCTTGTAGAGAAATCACAGGTAGTGAAGGAGTGAGCACAGGCTCTAACACTTCTCTGGGCATCCCTGGTGGGCTGAATGTGACACACTGTACTGGAGAAACCATCTGTGCAGTGGTCCAGTGAGTATCTGGCAAAAAGTTATCCATTTCATCGTCATCAATGGCAACTTCATTACTCGTCACTGACACATAATTTGCCACATAGACATTGTGATCTGCTGTACTTTGGATCTGCTTTCCTTGATTAAAAAAGGCTGTATCAAAAGCAGTGGCAGATGGAGAGGCTACGACATGGAGAAAACTGCTCTGCTGAGGTCCTGAAGCAGATTCTGTTAAGGCCACTTGTGCAGCACTGTGCCCGGTGCTTGTCCTCAGCAGGAGCTCCATGGAGTCTAAAGAAAGGTTGTGCTGTTCCGGAGCAAGCTTATCTAGTAAGGAAACCAAAGCCAGTTAATATAATGCAAGGACAGTCACAGTGCTAATGTTTTGTTACAGGCATAAACACGTACTCATTCTGTTCACCATAGAGAGTCAGAAGTTCACAGTTAGAATCTAAACAGCTAAGTGGAAGCCAGAAATTGCCAGAATCGCTGTCAGAACAATATCTGCAAATATTCATAAATGTGGGCACCACTTTTACTTAAGTTGTGTTTGTGTACACATTTGCATGTTTTTTCTCTTACTTTGTAACAACAAAGACTTAAGCTATGTGTGTTTGTGTACACATTTACATATTTTTCCTCTTTGTAACAACACAGACTTAAGCTGTGTGTGTTTGTGTACACATTTACATATTTTTTCTCTTATTTTATAACAACACATACTTATACCCACAGAACCATGGGATACAGGAAACGGAGGAGGCCTCAGGAGACCATCTGGTCCATTCTCTTTCATTTATCACATGAGGAAAGAAGCGTTCAAAGACAGTAAATAAACCAACTACAAGATCACCCAAACAGAGTGAAGGTGGAATCTCAATATGAGGCTGCCTTGACTCCAAAGCCCACATCTTTTCTCTTCCATGACAGGAGCTGGCTCCTAAAAGAACTCAACATGACAATCCCGACAGAATCACTCATGCCTAGGTAAAAGAGCTACACAGTTTCCCAGGTGTGCTCCCAGACACAGCTTCTGAGGCTTCCATGTGATGGCCCCAGACTACCTGCAGACTCAGCTGTCATCAGTCCCCAACCCACACTCAGGCCTCCCCAACTACACTCTGGCCAAATAAGCCACCTGCAGTGTCCCAAACACAAAGCCTGTCTGGCCTCAACAACTCTGCACATGCTTCTGCCCCTGTCTGGAATGCCCTTCCCCAGTCCTCCACCTGCATGACTCCTACTGGTCCTTCCGATGCAGCATAGCGGAAATGGAGGTGGCTTCAGGCTGGCTGATCCATTCTCCCTCACTTATCCCATGAGGAAAAAGGAGTTCAGAGATGGTAAATAAACCAATTACATGCTCACCCAAACAGAGTGGGTGGTGGCCTCTTTCCTCGATACACTAAAGCTGGGTTAGCTCCTCTGCCTTGGCCTCTGCCGTCACATCCCTTCTCGTGCCCACTGAAATTAACTGTCTGCTCATTAGACTCTGAGCTTCCTGAGGAGGCACTGTTTACCTGTTTCCCCAGTGCCAGGCACTGTGAATGACGTACAACAGGAGCTCAAGAAACATCTGATGAATGAATGATGGAGTCTGAGGGTACCAACTTCTGATGTGTGCCAAAATCATCCTATTATCCACCCAACTTTCATATTCTTTAAACTTGTGACAGCTGTCATTATCATTTAATAAGCTGAGGTATCTCCACCTATTATAATTCAGATTCATAGCCTAGAAAAGTAGGACAAGTGATGAAGGCCACTGATGAAGGCCCAGGGACCGTCCGCTGCAGTCCAGGCTGGGGACTGAGCAACTATCACAGCTTCTTTCTCTTCTCCCCACAGTCTATCAGAACAGAAGTGTGTGAAACGGCAAAGGAAGAATCTTGGATTCACTCTATTTTTTAAAAAAGAAAATCATTTCTATTCTATTTCTGAGAGATCTTGAAGCCCTCCATGTCGAAACATTTGAGAATGCTTAACATGTGTTTAGAAACACACTTTTAAGTGACTGGATGAACCTGCAAGACAGTAAAGGGAATGTGTTGAGTGCAGGACTAAAGCAGGAGTTGAGCTGGGCAGTGACAGGCCATGAAGTAACCAGGCAGCCGAGGAGGATACTGGGCCAGATGGCCAGGCGCTTAGGCCACAGGGGACTGGGGACAAGTGTTAGGCCTGGGCAAGTAGGGAACCCAACTGAAGACCATATTTCAAAAGTGGGGGCCCAGGAAGTGCTGTACTCTCAGAGAAAGAATGAATAAGAAGAACAACATCCAGAGGACAGCAAGAAGTATCTACGTTCAAGAGCGTCTGTCTCAAGAATGTCGAGGGCTGAGTGTCCTTCTTGTCTGCTAAACTTTCCCCAGCCTTTCACGTCTGTTCCCTGGGATCATGTCCTGGAATGAACCATGTTCAGAGACCCTTGTCTCAGGCTCTACTTTCTGGGGAAAACCCAACCTAAGACATGGATATGTACTATGTCCCCCAGATATTCCTGTGTTGAAGTCCTAGCCTCCAGTACTTTATAGTGTGACCACATTTGGAAATAGGGTCATTGAAGATACAATTAGTTAAGATGAGGTCATACTGGAGTAGGGTGGGTCCCTCATCCAATATGACTGAAATCCTTAGAAAAGGGAGAAATTTAGACACACAAGCACAGAAGGTGAACCCTATGTAAAGAGGAAGGCAGAGGTCAGGGTGATGCAACCACAAGCCAAGGAACACCAAATTTTATTTTTCAATGTTTTTTGTTTCCTTTTCAAATATTTCTGGTCAGTTTTCATAGTTTAAGGCCAGGTGTGATGTCTCTTGCCTGTAATCCAAGCACTTTGGAAGGCTAAGGCAAGAGAACTGCTTGAGCCCAGGAATTTCAGACCAGCCTAGGTAACATAGTGAGACCTGTCTCTACAATAAATAAAAAATTAAGCTGGGCATGGTGGCACATGCCTGTTAGTAGTTCTGAGTACAGGAGGCTGAGGAGGAAGGATGGCCTCAGCCTAGAAGGTCAAGACTGTGCCACTGCACTCCAGCCTGGGTAATAGAGTGAGACAAAAACAAAAACACAAAAAACCTCAAACTCAGCAAGGTACAGTGACTCACACCTATACTGTAGACCCAGTTACTCAGGAGGCTAAGGCAGGAGGATCACTTGAGCCCAGGAGGTCAAACCTTCAGTGTGCTACGATCACACCACTGCACTCCAGCTTGGGCAACAGAGTGAGACCTCTAAAATAAGTAAATAAATAAATATTAAAATATAAACCTCGATATGCATGTAAAACAGCAATTTAAACACAGCTGAAGCAAGATTTAGTAAAGTAGGGGATAGATCTAAATAAGTTACTCAGAACAGGGCATAGAGAAACAAAGAGTTGTGAAATATTAAAAAGAGAAGTTAAGAGACATAGGAGACAGAATAAGACAGTTCAACATACATTTGATCAAAGTTATAGAAAAAATAGAAGGAATAGAGATAACATTCAAAGACATAGTGCTAAGAATTTTCCAAGACTAATAAGAGACATAAATCATTCAATTCAGAAAGGCCAAAAAATCCCAGCAGGGTGAATTTTTTTTAAACCCATACCTATACACATGACGATACCACAGAAACCCAAAGACAAAAAAGAAGTTGTAAAAGAAGTTACAGAAAAAGGGACAGCAATTAAACAACAGAACTAGAAGCCAGAAGACCATGAAACAAAATCCTCACAGTTCTGAGAAAATATCTGACATCTCAGATTTGAATAACTGGCAAAACTCCCTCTCAAGAAGACATGTGAAATAAAGACATTTTCAGATAAACCATAAATGGTTACACCAACAGAAGACCCTTCGTAAAGGAGCTTCTAAACAAGGGTATCTTTCAAGAAGAAGGGTTATTATCCCAGAAGGAAGATCTGAAAGAAGGAATTGAGGATAAATAAATGATAAACATATGGTTAAATCTAAACACATATTGGTGGCAAAATGAACCATAATACTTCTATTTAACTATGAGTTTACAAAACATATATAATATGGAATCAAAATAGTTACTACAATTGCACAGAAGCTGTAAGAGGGACAGCCAGAGGTATTGGTGACTCCCCCGCAGAGATAGAAATCAAGAGTTAATACAAAATTCTGTAAATAGATTTTGTTTGTGTATAGTGAAATTTGTAAGCAATATTTAGTCCTACAGATAAAATATTTCTGGTAAGCCCCTTTAGCATCTAAAAGTCACTAACTTACACCAGATATAAAGTACTTAATTTATAAGCTCATATTCCTTTCTCTGTAATATGACTTTTAAAATGAATAAACAATATAGGAAGAATATTTATTTTATTATATTTTCTTTTTGATTTGGGATCTCACTCTGTTGCCCAGGCTGGAGTGCAGTGGCACCATCACAGCTCACTGCAGCCTTGACCACCAGGGCTCAGGTGATCCTCTGTCTCAGCCTCCCAAGTAGCTGGAACCACAAGCATACGCCACCATGCCCAGCTAATTTTTTTATCACTTGTAGAGATGAGGTCTCATTATTTTGCCCAGGCTGGTCTTGATCTCCTGGGCTTAAGCAGACCTCTTGCCTCGGCCTCCCAAAGTGCTGGGATTACAGGCATGAGCCATCATGCCCGACCAAATATTTCTTAGAGATTTAAGCTGTTTCACAGCAAAATTAGTAAACATTTGTTGTTTTCCATACAACCTGGCTCTAGGATTCCTTGTTTAAGTGCTTTTATTATTTACCTGTGACATTTTAAGCATGAGTAAAAGAAAACATGATACTTACTACAACCATAGTAAAATAGCAGCTGTTCTTTTCCATAGCAAATGCTTAAAAGTTATACATTTAAGAAGTAATAAAATCATGATTCTGTCAAACTGTGTATCATATAAATTTGGAAGTTTTCCTAAGGATAAATCATTTTATGCATCTGTTTTAAAACTTTGGTATGATATAATTTGTTTTGAAATGTAAGATCTGAATAGGGAGCAAGATCCCTTTTAAAATGAATCAGAAACACATTTGCAAGTGAACTGGAAGACTGCAAGAGATAAAATAACAAAGAAAAATGACATTTAGTGGTTAATTTATAAACCCAAGTATCTGGTGCAAGTTGGAATCGAATCAATTTTGTCTTCTAAGGACAGGGAACAGGGAAGGCACAGTGGCCCAAAGGACAAAAGAATTCTCCTGACTGGAAAAATGACAGGAACAAAAACTTCACCTTAAAAAATGAAAGGTGTGTCAAGCTAGGATGCTTTCTTCCCTTCTTCCCTCCTTCCTTTCTCTTGGCTAAGCTGCAGGAGAGAGAAGGCAGCTCTGAAGAGACAGCAGCTGCAGTGCTGGGGATTACCTCTGCCATTAATTCAGGAAGACGCTAGAAAACCCAGGTGAATCTCTCACAGCATAAAAGCCATCAGGGACTCTAATTACATGCCCTGGAGATCAATTTCCAAGCTCTAAAGCCTTCGTTCACAAAAGAGAGGATGGCTCTCTTGGATGACAGAGAGAAAGGAAAGGGCCTGGGATGAGACTGGTGCTTCTCAGCCCAGACGCCCACAACTGCCATGGGCCCCAGGCCTTTGCATCACTCCCAGTTGACAAGGGCCTGCCACCCTCCAAGCAGCCAGCATGTCGAGGCCCCTTCTCTCGTCTAGGTGACAAAACCCACATTTATTGGGAGTTCATCTTGCACACCGCCCTGGACCAGGCTCTGGCCATGCAGACATCACACAGGAACTGCCCTGAGCTCTCCCATCAGGCCATGGCAACTCAGTGATTAGACATTAGTGAGCGAGAGGCCCAGCTGTGTCTGAAACTTGTCTGTCTTAGACCCACACAGGCAAGATGATGTGTTCTCATCTTTTTTTTTTTAAGTCATATTTTTCTATCTGGAAATCTTCCAAAAATATAGGAGTCAATCATAGAATCATGGACTTTTCAAGCTAAATGGGTCCCTTAAGACTGAGGCCAATCCCCCTATAGTGCAAACAAGGCAGCTTCCCGTGTTACAGGCGGCTGAATGTTCTTTACCCACACTGTGTTTTGTCAAATCAGTCCGCCGAATTAAAACTTCTGGTGAGGAAATCAAGTAGAAAAGCAGACTTGACTATGTTATATTATAATTGAGTCAAAAGCATGTGTTAAGTTCTGTTACTAAAACCCACGCAGAGGCCTGCTTTTGTACTCTGAGGCCCTACGGTGCACTGGGCCCACAGCACAGGCACTGGTGCTGGGAACACAAATGTCCTCTGAGGGCCAACCCAGGAAGCCCGGGGGAGCAGTGTTGAGCAGCTCTACAGAGCCTTCACCCAGACGAAACCACCATTAAACTGTGCAATTTTTAAAACACGATGAGTCATCTCAATCTGTGGATATGAAATCAACTACAAAACAAGGACTCCCGCCACACCCCCCCCAGGACACCTGAGAATTTAAAAACAAAAGCCGATCATTAAACCACTACCCAGCTTGGCAAACCTTCAGCAACTTTTATTCTTCTTCTAGTTCTCAGGTTGTCCTAAAGAGGATTTTTAGTGCCATCATTAAAACCATCCTTCCCCCTTTCCCCATCTTTCATTTTTCTTCCTGTTTTCTTTCTCCAACCCCAAATGTATACCAACATCTTTTACCGGGTTACTCACTCCTCCACCTGGTACTGGTTTTATTATGATCAAACATCAAGTGGATAAGAAATACTTTCTACAAATATATATACATATCAGTCATATAGAAAATACAAAGAACACCTGAGTACCCATCATCTAGTTTTTTATACTGCCACTAGCAATATATGAGAGCCTGATTGTTGCAAATCCCGTCTTTGACTTGATATTCCCAAATTTCCATATTTTTTCCAATCTGGCTGGTATAAAACCTATGGTTTTCATTTTCATTTCCTGATTACAATAGGCAGAGTAACTTTTTCATATCTGGCCAGTCTTGTTGCCTCTGCCAGTGTCTTTTACATTCTACTATCCATTTCCTATTAGATTGTTTGTCTTGTTCTTCCTGACTTGACATACAGGCATATCTTGAAGGTACATTGCAGACTCAGTTTCAGACTAACTCAATAAAGCAAATGCCACAATAAAGCAAATCACATAAAATTTTTGGTTTTCCAATACATATAAAAATTACATATATGCTATTCAAGTTTATTAAGTGTGCAATGGCATTACGTCTAAAAAAGAATATATACACCTTGATTAAAAATACTTTATTGCTAAAAATGCTAACAACTATGTGTCTTCAGTGAGTCCTATTCTCTCTTTTTTTTTGAGTTGGAGTCTCACTCCGTCACCCAGGCTAGAGTGCAGTGGCACGCTCACAGCCACCCCAGCATCGACCTGCTGGGCTCTTTTCCATCTCAGCCTTCCAAGTAGTCAGAACTATAGGTGTATGCTACCACGCCCGGCTAAATTTTTGACTTATTGTAGAGACGAGGTCTCACCAAATTGCCCAGGCTGGTCTCGAACTCCTGGGCTCAGGCAAACCTCTCACCTCAGCCTCCCAAAGTGTTGGGATTACAGGCTTGAGCCACTGCACCTGATCGAGCGAGTCTTATTCTTTTTGCTGGTGGAGGGTCTTGCCTTGATGTTCATGGCTGCTGACTGATCAGGGTGGTGGTTGCTGAAGGTTGGGGTGGTGTGGGAATTTCTTAAAATAAGACAACAGTGAAGTCTGTCACATAATTGACTATTCCCTTCATGAAAGATTTCTCTGTGGCCTATAGTGCTGCTTGATGCCATCTGATCCACAGTAGAACTTCTTTCCAAATTGGACACAATCCCCTCAAAGCCTGAGATGACTTTATCAAATAAGTTTATGTAATATTCTAAATCATTGGTTGGTGCTTCAACAATATTCACAGCATCTTCACCCAGAGTAGACCATTTTCTTTGCTCATCAATAAGAAGCATCTCATCTGCTCAATCATGAGATGCAGCAATTCAGTCACATCTTCAGGTTTCACTTCTCATTCTCTTGCTATTTTCACCACAGCTGCAGTTCCTTCCTCCACTGGAGTCTTGAATTTCTCCAAGTTATCCAATAAAGATTGGAAACAACTTCTTCTGAACTCCAGTTAGTAATATTTTCACTACATCCCATGAATCACAATTGTTCTTCATGGCATCTAGAATGGTAAATCCTTTCTAGAAGGCTTTCCAAATACTTTGCCCAGATACATCAGAGGAAGACTATGGGATCTATAGTCTTATAAAAATGTGTTCCTTAAATAGTAAGATTTGAAAGTCAAAATTACTCCTTGATATGGGCTGCAGAATAGATGTATGTTACCAGATATAAAAACAACATTAATCTCCTTGGACATCTCCATAAGAGCTCTTAGGTGAAAAAAAAATTATTTTGCTGAGCAGTAGGTCTCAACAATGGGCTTAAAATATTTTGTAAATCATGCTATAACAGATGTGCCATCATCCAGGCTTTGTTGTTCCACTTACAGAGAATAGGCAGAGTAGATTTAGCATAATTCTTAGGAGCCCTAGGATTATCAGAATAGTCAATGAGCATTGGCTTCACCTTCAAGTCACCAGCTGCATTAGCCCCTAACAAGAGAGTCAACCTATTCTTTGAAGCCAGACATTGACTTTTCCTAACTACGAAAGTCTTAGATGGCATCTCCTTCCAACAGAAGGTTGTTTCATCTACACTGAAAATCTGTTGTGTGGTGTAGCCACCTTCATCAATGATCTTAGCTAGATCTTAGCTTTTCCATCAGAACCTGCTGCTTCACCTTGCATTTTTATGTTATAGAGATGGCTTCTTTCCTTAAACCTCATGAACCAACTTCTGCTAGCTTCAACTTTTTCTTCTGTAGCTTCCTCCCTCTCTCAGCCTTCAAAGGATTGATGAGAGTTAGAGCTTTGGTACGGATTAGAGGCTTAGGCTTAAGGGGATGTTGTAGTTGCTTTGATCTTCTATCCAGACCACTCAAACTTTCTCCATATCAGCAATAAGGCTGTTTTGTTTTCTTATCATTTGTGAGTTCACTGAAGCAGCACTTTTAATTCCCTTCAAGAACTTTTCCTTTGCAGTCACAATTGGCTGTTTGTTGCAAGAGGCTTAGCTTTGGACCTGTCTCAGTTTTCTACACGCCTTTTTCACTAAGCTTCATCATTTCTAGTTTTTGATTGAAAGTGAGAGATGTGCGACTCTTCCTTTCACTTGAACATTTAGTGGCCATTGTAGGACTATGAACTGGCCTAATTTCAATATTATTGTGTCTCAGGGGATAGGGAAGCCCAAGGAGAGGAAAAAAGACAAGGGAAGAGTCAGTCAGTGGAGCAGTCAGGACATATACAATATTTATTGATCAAATTTGCAATCTTACATGGCTGTAGTTTGTGACACTTCAAAACTTTTACAATAGAAATATCAAAAAGTACTGATCATAGATCATTATACCAGATGCAATAATGAAAAAGTTTGAAATATTATGAGAAGCACAAAAATGTGACAGAGACATGAAGTGAGCATATGCTGTTGGAAAAATGGTGCCAATAGACTTGCTAGAAAGAGGCTGCCACAAACCTTCAATTTGTAAAAAAAAAAAAAAAACAAAAAAAAAAACCCAGTTATCTGCAGACTGCAATAAAATGTCTGTATGTTGGATCCTAATATCTTATGTCAGTTATGACTTCACCCAGTTTGTGGCTTGTTATTTGGTTCTCTTTATGGTGTCTTTTGATAAAGAGCAAGTCTTAATTTTAATATGGTTAATCAGTATTTTAGGCCCAGCTGGATGCAGGGACTTAAACAGAGAAATAACTTGCTATACGGAAAAGTATCAGCCTAGGAGTGAATGCAAAGTAACTGATTGTAGCCTACCCCCAAGGTTTTTTTGTTTCTGTTTTTATCTTATTTATTTATTTCCTGGGTTCAAGTGATCTTCTCACTTTAGCCTCCCAAAGTGCTGGGATTACAGGCATGAGCCACCACACCTGGCCATCCCCAAAGTTCTAAGTTCATAACTATTTGAAAGCTTCTTTTAAAAATCTTCCTTTGACAGTCTTTGTTTCTTGACTTTTACAAAGTCACATCCAACATTAAAATAGCTGAACTGCCAAACTGGGCATGGTGGCTCACATCTGTTATCACAGCACTTTGGGAGGCAGAAGCCAGAGGATTACTTGAGCTCAAGGGTTCGAGACCAGCTTAGGCAATTTGGCAAAACCTGTCTCTACAATAAAAAAAAAAATTATCCAGGCGTGGTGGCACATGCCTGTAGTTCCAGCTACTTGGATGGCTGAGGTGGAAGGATCACCTGAACCCAGCCCGTGAGGCTGCAGTGGCTGTGAGTGTGACACTGCACTCCAGCCTGGGCGACAGAGTGAGAATCCAACTTAAAAATCCGAATTGCCATATTTCACATCTTTGATTCCTGACTCAAACAAGAGGCACTGTGGCGTGTTAGAGTCAGCCAGAAACAAAAGCTTGCAGGCCTCAGGTCTCATCCTAATCTACCTTGAGTAGCCAGCCCCCTTCACATTCCTAGGTCTCAGTTCTTTCACCAGCTCACAAGATACAGACTTTATAAAAATTACTACCTGAAAAATGGGTGTTGAGTTTCTGCCCAAGTAGAAGGGGAATAGGCCCCATGCGTACACTATAAGGTGTTCTCAGCTAGTGTTCTCTGTTTGCAACGAAAACAACTCTGGCTATATAACCAGGAGAGTGATTCAGTGGAAGAGGATCAGAGAGTCCAAAGAACATCCCAGAAGGCTGAGTTCAAAAAGCAGTCACAAGCCAAGGCAGGTTGGGCAGTCGAGAAGCCTACTAGGGCTCTCTACAGGGAGAGTACCTGATGATGCCACAGCTGGGTTAGCCCTGGCACCGCTGCCAATGGACTCTCTGCACCACCACTTTGTGATTTATCTCCCAAGGGTCAAATTCCAAGTGGAAGCATCCAACTGATCAAGCCTAAGTCACTGCCCTGTTACCCATCAACCCTGTAGCCCACTGACTCTTACACTACAAGGAATTCCCCAGAAAGAGAAAGAGTAACCCTCAAAATGACAAATAGCCACTCTCTCAGCAGTGAGCAGCTTCAGTTTTAGCTAGAAAAATCCCAGCTAATAAAAAGCACAGTTCTTCAGCACTGACATGATAAAATCCCATCCAGAGAGGGTCAAAGTCTCCAGAACATTCCATATAAACAGAACCGGACACTGTTCTATCTCCAACCTGCTCAGTTCCCCTGGAGAAATCCCTCATAATCAGTCACCCTTCCACTTACTCCTCAAGAGATGGGGACACAGATAACAATGAATAATTTCATGGAAACATAAAGAGCATGTATGTATAACTTCAGAAAATGACTATAACCAAACAATACTGAAATAATGGTACTGCAAGTCTTTTTTAAAATTCACACTATTATACTTAAAACGTTTTAGGCTCCATGATGAGATTTGGGGACTCTCTTTCTTTGCATAATTTTCTCATTTAAGGAGACAAGGATATTAGAATGTTGATTTAATTCAAGGCAAGGCACAGAGTATTAGAAGATGCTCTGTTTTGCTTCATTTTGTTCTTTCCTGAATAAAATGCAATCCTCTTTTACCAACCTAGAAAGCAAGATTGTCAGCACTTTGAATAACCAAAACAAACTAAATACTCAATTTACTAAGAACAAAGGCAAAAAAAATTCTCAGTCCACCATCTGTTTCTAAAATAATTTAATTCAAAACACAGTTCTGTAACAACAGGGAAAAGGACACCATCAGCTCCCAGATAATCTTCTGTCTCTGGTTACACTCAGAGCGGGAGTGGCCCAGGACATCCCATGACAAAGCACCACAAAGCACTTTTCCTCCCAAATGCAGGAGCCACAGTGATGAGTGTCACACCAAGGCACAAGCGCAGGAGACACCACGGCTTCGCTGGGGGTGTGTGTGTAATCTAACACACAGTAAACAGCTTATGCTACAGGCTCAATTCCTTAATTCAGTTCTAAATTAAGCATCTATTCTATATCAAGGGAGTGGGAGGCTTAAAAGAGAGAGGGGTCATGCCACTGGAAGCAGCAGCAAGGACAAAGGTACCGTGTCTGGACAAAGAGGGGTGTGTTTGCGTAACAAACAGCACTGGCTCGACTTAGAGGGAGAGAATACCAGAAAAGTTGGCTCAGGAGTGTGAGAATGTTGACAGACAATGGAGAGCTATCGGATATTTTGAGCAAAGCAGCCTTTTTTATCATAGTCATCCTGCAGAAAAACCAACCTGGTAGAGCACACAGAAGTGAAAAACAGTGCTCCATGGTACCACAGTCACTGCGGTCCACACAGCAAGGAACACAATCGATGGAAAAGGAGTCCAAGCCAGAGAGGCCACATGAAGGTGAAACAGACAACAAAGCTCAGCAGCAGTTGGCATGGATGGGCAAGAGGAAACAGTCGAAGGCGATTCCGAGTGACAGTTTCAGCCACCCACCAGACAACCCCACCCAACAGACCCCTAGAAATCCCTGACCCTCTCCCACATGCAGGTTAATAACTCATGCCTGATGATGACCTGCTTGGAGGCTGCCTGGCACAGCATCCATGAGGTGGGCTTTCCAGGGCACCAGCACACAGGAGACACAGGAAGCAGTGGTATTCTGAGACCATGGACACGACCTGCTTCCTCATGCACACTCTGAGTTTGGTTAAGAACCAGGAGAGCCCAGGCTGGGTGTGGTGGCTCACACCAGTAATCCCAGTACTTTGAGAGGCCAAGGTAGGAGGATCACTGGAGCCCAGGAGTTTGAAACCAGACTGGACAAAATATGAGGGAGACCCAAAATAAACTGGAATAATTCTTTGGAGGGTAGGCCCCTTGTAGTACAGACTTCCCCCCGCTAAGTAAGTGTTCTAGGAACCCAGTGGAATCAGTGTACCAGATAGCATTGTTGTGAGAGACTGCATTCAGCTTCAGTGATTTTTTTTTTCCTTTTTGGAGATTTTTTCAATACATTTGCCCGATCGTGATGTGTGACTTACAAGCATACCTGCCCACACTGTGCCGAGTGTTCTGCAGTTTTTGACCAAAAATGGCATGACCCTCATGCTCCACCTTCCCTATTCACCTGATCTCACCCTGAGTGACTTTTTATTGTTTCCTTGGATGAAAAAAGTCCTCAAAGGAAAATGTTTTGATGATGTGGAAAAGGACAAACAAAAATGGCAGAAGCACTAGAAGGCATCAAAATGGACAGGTTCAAAAACTGTTTTGATCAGTGCAAAAAGCATGTCAATAGGTGTATTGCATCAGAGTATTTTGAAGGTGACTGAAGTTTAAACATGTAAAGAATAAATATATCATTCTTTTATAAATAAATTCCAGGTTTTTTGGGGTCCCCTGTCATAGTAAGATCTGGTCCCTACAAAAAATTCGCTGGGTGTAGTGGTACATGCCTGTAGTTCCACCTATTCAGGAGGAAGAGGTGAAAGGATTGCCTGAGCCCAGGAGGTCAAGGCTGCAGCGAGCTGTGATTGTGCCACTGCACTTCAGCCTGGGTGGCAGAATGAGACCCCCAACTCAAAATGGAAAAAAAAAAAAGAAGAAGAAGAAGAACCAGGAGAACTCAGAGCAACCAAAAACACTCCTTCAAATGGCTTCTATATGCTTCGAGTGGCATCATAAGCCCCAAGTGCAAAGGATGGCCGCACCTCCAACATGATAGCTCTCCACCATGTGCAGACAGTGTCACTAGAGATGTATGACACCCCTGCCCTACCCTGCCACACAATCCAATGCTGGGGGCTGTGGGCCACAAGAAGCTGTGCTGAGAAATGCTATAACTGCCCCGGCCCTGATCAGAGGTGTGTCCAAGGCACAGAACTCAGTCAGGTCAATGAACCATAACCCACCCTAAACTCTACAGCTTCCTCTAGCCCCTCCAATCCACCTGGAGTTTTCTAACATGGAGATCTGATCAATCCATTTCTGTATATCAAAGGTTCATTTAAAGAAAGAAAAGAAATAACCTTACTGTGTCTCCCCATTCTTAAAAGCCTTTGGTGGTTCTTAACAGCCTTCAGAAATCCAAAGCTCTTGGGTAACAAGAACCCTGGGCTCCCTGGTTACTGCCTGTCCTGCTGGTGTCATCCCTCTCCACAACCAGCTCATGATGTCGCCATCCAAAGTGCTCTCTGACTGCCATGCGCTGAACAGTCGGAGGCTGTTCCCACTACTGGCCCCTCCTCCTTCCTCTAATTTCTATCATACTCCAGACTCCCCTTCTCAATCTTTCTTCCCCATAATCCTACCTGTACTTTTCTTATAATACCTAAGTTGTGTTATTGGTTCACTCATCTGATTTCCCAGGTAGACTGTGAGCTAATTGAAGGGAGAGGCTATATCTGGCATGAGTTCGTCTCCTATTTCTAGCTGAAAATCTAACATGATCATTCAATCAGTCATTCATAAGTCCAACAAATATCTACCAACCACGTGAGCTATGAAGTGTTAACAAGACAGAAAAGTTCCCTACTTGTGGTGACCATACAGTTGAGAAAAGGAGATGGACAATAATTACACATTGAGAAGGCTGCTAAGGATGAGTGAGGGGCCGTGGAGAGAATGATGGACAGGAAGGTCAGGAGAGGATGAAGAACTGAGAGGAGGAGTGGGGAAAGTTACTCTAGGCAGAGGGATGGCATGTGCGATGACCTGAAGCAGGAGGGGGCTGCACACGTGTGGAAATGGCTGGTATGAGCGGTACAGGATCACCGAGGGGGGCCTGTGACTTGTGGCTCATGTGAAAGGCAGGGTACCAACTAAGAGTGGATGGAAATGTGATTCTAGAGCTCAAGAGGACAATTTGGGCTAGGGATACAGATTGGTGATTATCTGCAGAAAGATGATCACAGAAGTAAAATTACACCATCAAGGAAGTCCAGGGCGGGGAGGGGGGGGGTGTTGACTTCCAAAGCCTCCAGTCATACATTCATTTAAGGGTGCTCCATTCAGGAAGGACCACCTCTAGTAATCATATGCTATGGTCTGAATGTTTCTGTCCCCCTCAATTTCATATGTTAAAAATCTAAGGCCGGGCTCAGTGGCTCAGCCTGTAATCCCAGCACTTTGGGAGGCCAAGCATGTGGATTGCCTGAGCCCATGGGTTTGAGACCAACCCAGGCAACTTGGTGAGACCTTATCTCTACAATAAATCAAAAATTAGCCAGGTGTGATAGCACACATCTGTAGTTCCGGCTACTTGGAAGGCTGAGGCGGAAGGATCACCGGAGCCCAGCAGGTCGATGCTGGGGTGGCCGTGAGCGTGCCACTGCACCTCAACCTGGGCGACAGAGTGAGACGCCAACTCAAAAAAAAAAAAAAAAAATCTAACCCCCAGGTAATGGTATTAAGAGGTGAAGACTTTGGATAGTGATTAGGTCATGAGGGCTCCAGTCTCAGGAATGGGATTAGCCCTTATAAAAGAGGTCTGAGGGACGTGTTTGCCCCTTCTGCTGTGTGAGGACACATATGAGAAGCAAGCCCTCACCAAAAACCAAATCTGTGGGTGCCTTGATCTTGGACTTCCCAGTTTCTAGAAGAGTAAGAAATAAATTTCTATTGTTTGTAAATTACCCAGTCTAAGGTATTTTGTCATAGAGCCCAAACAGACTAAGACACATACCCAATTGAGTGCTATTTACATATATTTCTATAATCCAATTCAGTCAAGCACACAATTTATTCTCATCCTTAATTTATTTCCATTTACTGGCAATTTTTTCCAAACCTTCTCTTCTATCTGCTTATTGGTTATGAAGAGCCTACTGATTAGCAATTATCCATAGCATTTACTAAGTGTCTATAATTATGATTTCTCTTGGCTTATTTGAGGGTTCCGTGAGACTCCAGGATGAGGAATCACATGAAGCAACATAAATACTAATTTGCCAAGAAACTAACCAGATCAGATGTACAGATAAGCCAAAAGGCAATTTTTTAAAGCTACAGTTCTACTAGTGTGGAGAGTGCTGTATTTGTTTTTGCTGTTTACAGTAAAATGTTTAAATGCTGCCAATCAACCAATCTTGGCATTTTTAACTTTTTATTATGAAATTTTCTCAGACATACACAAAAGTTCAAAGAACTCGAACCCACTGCCCAGTTTCAACCCCAATAAGTTTTTATTTTTTTGCTTTTTTTAAAACCAAAGTACAGCAAATTCCAGCCATCATTCATTTCTATAAATACTTCAGCATCTCTGATAAGGACATTCTAAAGATCACAACCACAGTATAATTATCATACCCAGCAAAATTAAAGATAATTTCTAATATCTTCTAATAATCCATATTTAGTTTTCCATGATGACCTCCTCAAAATATTTTTGTACAATTGTCCAATTGCTTTTTTCAAATCAGGATCCAAACAAGGTATACACATTGTTTGGTTCATGTGCCTTAAGTTTCTTTTACTTTGTAGCAGTTTTCCCCTCTTTTTCAAGCTCTACTTATGTGTTAAAGAAAGGTCATTTGACACTGCACACAGCCCACTTTCTATATTTGGCTGAATATATTCTTGTGGTGTCATTTAACATGTTCATCTAACCCCCAAATCGCCTATAAACTAGCAGTTAGGTCAAGAGGCTTCATTAGATTCAGGATCAATGCTTTTGGCAAGAATACCTTCTAGGTGGTCCTTAGTGCTTCCCAGTGCATCACGGCAGAAAGTGCCTAACTGATGGCTGTCTCGCTTGGAGTGACTCTAAAGCACATCCAGGGCTTAGGAGATGACAGCCTGCTCTGTCCACCACAAAGCTCCTCCTCAACTCTTCACCTACAATAAGCAGCTGCTAAACAATGAGGCTCACATCCATTACTTCATTAGGGAGGCTGGGTTTCTTAAGCCTGCATTAACTAAAGATATCCCAGTGTCCAAAGGTATAATTATAGAAAGAATAAGAATTATTTAGTGTCTGAAACAATAACATTATTTGTGCAGTCTTTATTACATTTTGTAAGTGACCTGGTGGGGAATGCAATACAAAAATGCTGATTTCCATACTGTTCTTTAAAAAGGTTACAGATAAATCACTGACCCTGTGTTGTACTAGAGTAAACCTTCCCCAAAGTTCTAAAAAGTAGTGAATACAGAATAAGGTAGATCTTGAAAAATATGACACTTATGAAGAAAGAGGGAAAGAGGAAATAGAAATATCACGTCTCCAAAGCAGTACACTTATTTTAGTACTTTTCCAAAGGGCAGATTAATGAAGTACTAAAATAACCTTAAAACTAATGATTAAACAGTTTTAATTTCCCCTTCTTTCCCAACACCTAGAGAATCTAGAAAACAGCAAAAAAATAATCTGAATCCTTTTCTTCCCTATCCCGTACTCATAGAAGTGTTAACAAACTGTAAAATACCTGCATGAACAGAAGCAAGAATCTTCCTCCCTTCAGAAACAGAGGCTGGTTAATGCCTTCCCATAATCATTTAATGACCCTGAGAAATCCTTTATGAATAGCCACGCCTCACAGGCACCTACATTTCCATCTGGGTTAGAGATCCTCCAACTCAGAAGAATAATGAGCGCTCCACTGAATCACCAGCAGGTCAAGGAAAAGGTAGGGAAGGGAACTGAGTAAGCTTCAAGATAATTAGTAATACAAGGGATGCTGAACTCCTCCAAAAATGACATAAGGAAGCATTTAAAATGCTGCAATGAATGCCCCTGAGCTGTATACTTAAAAATGATTCAAATGGGCCAGGCTTGGTGGCTCAGCCTGTGATCTCAGCACTTTGGGAGGCTGAGGCGAGTAGATTGCCTGAGCCTGCGGGTTCGAGACCAGTCTGGGCAACTTGGCGAGACCTTGTCTCTACAATAAATAAAAAATTAGCCAGGCACAGTAGCATGCACCTGTAGTTCTGGCTACTTGGAAGGCTGAGGTGGAAGGATTGCCAGACCAGCAGGTAGACACAGGGGTGGCTGTGAGCATGCCACTGCACTCCAGCCTGGGCAACAGAGTGAGATTCCAACTAAAAAAAAAAAAAAATGTTCAAATGGTAAATTTTCTGCGGTGTCTATTTTGCTACCTACAAAATGTTGCAATAGTCAATTCGGAAGTGTATAGGTTCACGTGGACGAGAAGCACCTCTGGCAGGCACTGTGTTCTATTATCCTTCTTACTACATCACGGAGGAAACTGAGGCTCCAGAAGATAAAGTAATGTGTTCACATCCCACAACTAACAAGGGTTGAACCCAGATCTGTCTGCTGCCAAAAACCCCTTGCTCTGGCCACAGTCCTACACTATCTCTCCAGAGACATGTACTGGGAATTTGCAAAGGAAATTTCTAGATGATTGCTCTTGAACAGCTTTGTGCAAAAAAATCTCATAATTACAAGGCAAACAAGAATTCTGTATGTTAAAAACAGCTTCACAATCTGAACACTCTGCTCCCTGCATCTCAACATAGGCCCATCACCTTAAGGAGCTTTAAACAACATGTAAAAGAGGGCTACAGTGAGGATGACATCTCAGACACTAAAGTCAGAGGGCCATGAGACCAGTTCCTGTGGCCAGCTCTGCACTTGCCCACACGTGGGTGCTGCCACAGGAGGACCTGGAACTTGGCTAAGCTTACTTAGGCCTACAAGGAACCAAAGGAGATGAATGAAAGGGTCGGAATTTTCCCAGGGACCAGCTTTCCCAGGCCAATAACTGGTAACATACTCTCTACCTGCAAAGGTAAGCTAGAGGCTGGACCTGAAGCAAGAAAACACAAGCAAGGAATACAAAGGATCAGAGGTCCTGCCTGCCATCCCCAGCAGCCAACTAACGCAGCCAGGGCCTCACACAACAGATGGGCCACTGACAGGTACACCTTCAGACAGTCCACCCTTCACTGAAGAGGAAGCTTAGGAAGCTGGCTAGACCCATAAGAGGAACCTCCTCATTTGTGACATGGTGATGACAATGACACCAGAGTGTTCGCTTTGTGCCTAGATGCTTCATGGATACCCCTCGAGTCTCACAAAGCCCTATGGTAAAGACACTGTTGTCATCCCCATTTTACAAGAGGGCAGGCAGGCAAGCGGGAAGGCACAGAGAGTCTGGGTTTGCCCAAAGTCTGGCCAGAGTCAGGACCAGTGCCCTAGGCCATCTGCCCCCAGCGCCTGCAGCCTCAGGAACAGAACACCACCACCCAAATAAATAACTTTTTACAAGTTACTTCTCTTTCCTTTTTTTTTAAATTGATAAACAAATTATATATATTTATTGTATACACTGTGGTTTGGCTAAATCAAGCTGATTAACATATGCATTACCTCATTTAGCTCTGTGTGTGTATGTGTGTATGTGTGTGTGTGTGTGGTGAGAACATTAAATCTACTCTTTCAGCAGGTTTCAAGATTACAGTATATTATTACTAACCAGTGACTTTCATCACCATGTTGCCCAAAAGATCTCTTGAACTTACTGTCTCTTATTTAAGTAAAATTTTGTATCTTTTGACCAACATCTCACCAGTCACTTCTAAGACATCCCATCTCTGCTTCCAGCCAGTTCTCAGAAGTTCTTGAAAGGAAGGTGTTAATCACCTCCTTATTAAGGCTCCACACTGACAGCTGCTGTCTAGGTCCTGGCTCTGGGCTCTTAGCATCTGCTGCACTTTGCAAACCAAGTCCCTTACCTGGCAGAAGCTGGCCTTGGCCGCGCTAAGTACTCTGCAGCTCTATGGCACTTCAGGTCCACAGAGGGAATCACTTGCTTTTGAGACGAATGAGACTCTTTGGCTCTCTATGTTCATATTTCATCTATCAATCTTATGTATTTAAAGCTTGAAGTCACTCGTGCCATCTTCCTCAAAGACTGTGATTGACTTCTGCCCACCTACACTTTAAAATCAGATTGCTAAAATGTCATCCTTTAAAACAGACTACTTTTTAAATAAGATTATAAAGGACTGAATTCTTTTCATATGATGTGGCAATTTTTAAAATACATCCACAGTCTAGGTCAACAACAAGCTTGGCAGAGAATGCATTTAAGCAGGGTTTCTCCTCTCTTAGTTTATACCTTCCCCCCTCCTCCCTCTTATCCCTCCCCCAACCCCTATCTCTCTCTACCCTCTGCCTGCCTCTCTCCAGCCCCACATTCTCATCTGCCTCTCATCTTCTCCCTTTTCTCCTTAACTGGCTTAACATATCATAATAATATGACACCAAATAATAAATTCATTGTTACATTTACTGAATGAGATGTGTTATTCTCTGCTTTTAAACACTGGTTATAATTTTTTCTTTAAAAACTATTTTCTGCTTGTATGTAAGCCTTACTTGATTACTGCAGAGAAATCAGTGGCCTTTAAGAGAAAAAAACTCTTGATCACTGGTGCTATTTAAATAAGAAACACAGGGCATCTTCAGTGAGAATTTAAGCCACTCCACTGTCATGATACAAATACTCTTTCTTTTGCTTGGCTACAGGGACAGGAAGAAAAGTCTCTCACAGACAAATTATTCTAAAACAGAACTTCAACTTAAAAAAAACAAAAAACTAATAGCAGTCCTCTGTGGAGGCATCCAGAGGGCCCCAGTTCTGTGGAATTCCAGACCCCACCCACTGTCTGAAATGTTCCCTCAACTCTTACGAGAACCAATGCCTCAGGCATTGCCCAGTGCCTCCACAGGTGAGGTTGCCCAGCTGAGAACCACTGAGGCTCACTGTAGCTCCACTGGACAGCTGGGGAGAGAGGCTGATAAAAATTCTCGCTCCCTTCCACACCTATATCATTGTCTTTAAGCCCATGAGTACGGGATCATGGTTCATCCAGTTGAGTTCCTGGTGTAATTTGTGGGCCCCTGTGTTGAAATATTCAATAAAATAAGCTACCATGGAAAACAAGTCAACTTGTTAACATCCCTGATGGTGTATATTTATCAACTGCCTCCTACATGCCAACTTCTGTGCTCAGCACCTTTCAAGCACTGTATCACTTAATTTCCCCAACAATGCATTTTACAAATGAGGAAGCTGAAGCTAGAGAAGGTGAGGAACCTGAAAAGGCCATGTTAGTATGATGTGGAGCTGGGATCTGGGTGCACCTGACCCCACTGGGCAGATAGCCCAGGGGTGGTCTCCAAATTAATTAGGTCATATACCCCATTAAGAAAAAAATTTCCAAGCACACATCCACATGTATGTTTTATTTTAAAATTATATAGACTCCTGCATCTATATTATGAAACTTACAAACCATACACAAAAATCAAATTTTAAAAGAATGAAAGGAACATGTAATAAACAACCTCATAATTATACTCGCTAACATCTGAAGGAAAAATCAAACTTACCTGGGGTTCCTTGATAATAACTGTATATGTAAACTATGATTCCAATCATCTTGATGAATTTCAATATTCAGGGGCCAACTTCTATTCACATTTGATTAGATACTCTGAGAGGAGTTGTCCCGCGCCACCCCCCCCCAAAATATGTTGAAGTCCTAACTCCCAATATCTCAGAATATGACATTATTTGGAAATAGAACCTTAAGAGAGGCCGTGGCCAGGTGTGGTGGTTCATGCCTATAATCCTAGCACTTTGGAAGCCAGGGGTTTGAGGACAGCCTCCTGGGCAACATCGTGAGAACCTGGCTCTACAAAAAGAAATTTTAAAAAATATGTATTAGCTGGGCATGGGGGCACACATCTGTTACCAAAAAAAAAAAGGCAATCAAGTTAAAGTGAGGTCCTTAGGGGAGCCCTGATCCAATAACTGACATCCTCATAAAAAGGGAGAAACTTGGACACACAGATACACACAGAGGGAAGATGATGTGAAGACACAGGAAGAAGACAGTCATGTGGCTGGGGTAATGGATGCAGTTACAAGCTAGGAATGCCAAGGACTGCCAGCAAATGCCAGAAGCTGGAAAGAGGAGAGAAAGGACCGTCCATTAGCATCTTCAGAGGGAGCATGGCCATGCTAATGGCCTCCAAAACTGGGAAAGAATAAACTTCTGTTGCTTTGAAGTCATCCAGTTTGTGGTACCTTGTGACATAGCCCTAGCAAACCAGTACAAATACCATCACTTTTTATGCTGCAATGAGGCTGACAAAGAACTCATATTGGGAGTAAGAGTGCCGTCATTTCTTATTCACTTGTGTTTGCCCTGTTAAAACTATCTTCAGGCAAGGCATAGTAGCTCACGCCTGTAATGTCAGCACTCTGGGATGCCAAAGTAGACGGATCACTTGAGCCCAGGAGTTCAAGACCAGCCTGGGCAACACAGTGAGACCTCGGTATGCACCTGTAGTCCCAGCTACTCGGGAGACGGAGGTGGGAGAATTACCTGAGCCTAGGAAGTCGAAGCTGTGGTGAGCCATGATCATGATACTGCACTCCAGCCTGGGCAACAGGGTGAGACCGTGACTCAAAAACAACAACAACAAAAACTATCTTCAAGTCACAAGTCTCCACTCTCTCCAAAAAAGTCATTTGGAGACATTTGTCTACAAGGGAAAAGTTGCTAATATAAAACTTGGAATTAATTCTGTAATTTGAAAATCCATTTAGTAGAGCACTCATCACCTTCATCCATCCCATGTCACTGAAGGCAAAACAGATGGTACACCCCCCATCTCGGGATTCCAATTTTTCCTCAGGACACTTGACTCTCCATCTGTGGCATGAAACCCTCTGTCATACAGATCAAGTGAGGGTGTTAGGGTCAACCTACATAGTAGATATCAGTAAAACTTTAACTTTTATATACAAAATAGGTATTTTAAAAATAAATCGAAGTTCTAATGTTTTCTTCCCAAGCCCCACTGTGGAGACCAAAAGCCTATTCTGTAGCTATCTCATCACACAGCTGGTAAAGAGACAGCTGGTAATGAAATGGGCTCTGCTAACATCCAAGTCAGTATTCAAGGGGTCAATCAACTCTGAGTGGATAAAGGTCAAATCGAGTTCAAGCTTAAAAGAAGAGGACCAGGAAGTGTTTTCCTCAAGAGTAAAAGTTCCTAAAGTCACTTCACAATCACTTATGTGGCCTAGCATGAATGTAGAGCCCAGAAACACGAGGACTCAGGAGAAATCCCAGGACAGCCTACGACATACCAGGATCACAGAGAGCCATGGGGGGGGGGGGGGTCCACACACACCCGGTCAAGCCAATACATATGAGCCGACACCCAGCAGAGAACCAGGGGCAGCTCCTGCAAAATCACAGGTGCCATTACCATGCCTGGATTCCAGAGACTGCACCAAGCCACACACAATCTTCCTAATCAATGCCGAACTTTCAAGAAGATGGCTGAGACCACCTAATTTCAAGATGTGCGTAAGAACAAGTTACCAAAGCAACATGAGCTAACGCTTTGGTGGTCTACATTGTGTTACAATGTGCACATGACAGGACAGCATGGGCTAGTTTAATACTTCAGCTGTTAGAAATCAGGATAGCCGGCTGGGCTTGGTGGCTCAGCCTATAATCCCAGTGCTTTGGGAGGCTGAGGTGAGTGGATTGCCTGAGCCCCCAGGTTCGAGACCTGCCCCGGCAACTTGGCGAGACCTCATCTCTACAATAAATCAAAAATTAGCCAGACATGGTAGTGCACGCCTTTAGTTCCAGCTACTTGGAAGGCTGAGGCGGAAGGATTGCCAGAGCCCAGCAGGTCGAGGCTGTAGTGACCGGGAGCATGCCACTGTACTCCAGTCAGGACGACATAGTAAGACTTCAACTCAAAAAAAAAAAAAAAAAGAAATCAGGATAGCTATTACTCAGAGTGGGAACAAGGAGGGAAGTAACTGAAAGGGGGACACAAGGGGGCTTCTGAGGGGCAGGTAATGTTGTTTCTCAATCTTCGTGTTGTTACATGGCTGTAATCAGTTTGTGAAAACTCATCATGTACTTATGATTACTTGTATATCTATTAAATATTACACTTTATAAAAGTTACAAGTTATTTAATATATATGTATATAACATTTCAAAAACTACATTTCGATCTAATTTGTAAAATTCTTAAAACATTTCTAACAGATCAGCTGGATATACCTGCCAGCTGGATCCTGGCTTATGGACGGCTTGGGGACTTCCTTCCTCACCACTGTTACTGGACTCCAGCCCTCCCCTGGGGCTGAAACCTCACACTCTCATCAGATACTCTCTCTACTCTGCTGCCATTATCAGCACCATCTCACATGAGGTCCCGACCAGTTGGCCTCACCTCAGCGCATCTCTGTCACCAGTTGCCTCCCTAACGAGTCCTTCTTCCCCAAGGTCAGGTCCGCCCCTCCCCCACCACCTATACACCCTCCCTTCGGAGTAATCTGAATCCGCACAGGATCACAGAATGCAAGGTTCACAGACACTCCCCGCCCCTACCGCTGGCATCTGCCCCTTTGTTTATCCTGATTCCTGAGCATCTCCTCTCTCGCCTTCCAGCATCAGAGGTTTTCTCGCCCTGCACAGTTCTCCCGAAACCCTGTTGCTGCCTTGCCACTATTTCCTTTTCCCTTCTCTTCCCTCTCCATCCCTGGGCATTTCTTTGAATGAGCAGTTGACACCCGTCCCTGCATTTTCTCTTTGAAAAGTTTGCACACACAGGCTGGCCTGAGACACTGTTTATGTTTATCTTTGCAGTTCAGCAAGCTGCTCCCCAGTCACACTGGATTAAGCTATAAATCTACTTGTTAGTTGATGACACTTGATTTTGCCACAAAACTATCAATTTAAAATGGGCACAGATTCTAATAAAGTACCAAAAACATAACAAGTCATTCCTCTAGGATCATTCTGGGACACTCTGAGTTCATAAAAGGCCAACTCAGCAAGCAGTCCTGAACCAACAGAAATTCTACACATCATCATGCGCAAACTACACGAGAAAAGAACACAACATAGATCTATGCACACCAGCCAGGAATTTAAAGACACTAAATGAATGGCCATAGTTACCTCTGTAAATATTACAGAATGCAAACAGTCTGGCTCCAGTGCACCACACAAACGTTCTGAAAGAAGAGACTGTGGAATCAGACGAGCTGGATTGGAATCGCACCAGTGCTGGGTTGACCAGTTCTCCCTTTAGTGTTTCCTTGTATGAAATAAGGGAAAGAATACATGTTTCCCAGGGCCATTACATGGATTAAATGAGAGAACATATGGAAAGGCTAATTGTGGCTGCAGCTCAGAGCTACCTGGGGCACTTTACTGATACCTGCACCACACCCCTAGAGACTCTGACTCAATTTGGCTGAGGCTGGTCTGGAATTTTTAAACTTCCAGATGATTATAATATGCACAAGACCAAGAGCCCTGGGACTAACATGTGGCAAGCATTCAAAAGTAATGCAGCTATTAGTATAATTATTAATGATATGGCCTAGAAAAATAAGAATTCTGGATTCTAGGTCTAAACAAGATTAGGCAACTGAATGAAATTAGGCTAAGGCAAGTGAGTAGTATTCCAATGATCAGGAGCCCTAAAAGGAAACCATTCTGAGGGCATACAAAAACAAACAAGCTTTCTAGTTACTGCTCCTCTCAGCAAGTACAACTCGGGAAAAATGTCATTCCCAGAAACAAACTGAGGACTCTACATATCAAATGACGTTCATGAAGGTCACACACAGATAAGCAGTAGGAGCTGTAAATTGATATAAATTCCCAGGGCCTGAAGCTCTAACCAGTTGCGATTATCATAATCACCTTATGGGTCCTCTTTAACAAAATATTTATACTCTAGACTAAAAATGTATTTTTCACACATTGAAATTTGCACTTGTCATTAGAGACATTAACTCTTGTTCTCATCACTTCTGTTACAATGTGACCATCTTGAGAAGATTTTCAAATACTGAGGAGGTGTTTTAGCCAGAAGTTTCTAGGTCTTTAAAATAAAGGCCTAATAAACAGAAACCCTCAGTAAGTGATACCCAACAAGGCAGAGGTCCCCAAACCCTGGCCACAGACCATTAACAGTCCATGGCCGGTTAGGAACCAGGCCGCATAGCAAGAGGTGAAGCTTCATCTGTATTTACAGCCATTCCCCATCACTTGCATTACCGTCTGAGCTCCACCTCTCAACAAATTAGCAGCAGCATTAGATTCTCATAGGAGCGTGAACCCTATTGTGAACCACACATGTGAGGAATCTAGGTCGCACACTCCTTATGAGAATCTAATGCCTGATGATCTCAGGTGGAGCTGAGGTGTTGATGCTAGTGCTGGGGAGCAGCTGCAAATATGGATTAACATTAGCAGTGAAATTTGACTGCACAGAGACCATAATAAATCAATTGCTTGCAGACTCATATCAAAACCCTATCAGCGAGTGGCAAGTGAGTTGATATATTTCAATCGTACAGCTGCATCTGGTAGCAGGCTTTAAGTCAGAATCCGACACTTATTGTAGTCCATGTGTGACCTGTCCATTTTTTATTCTACCACTTCCATATGCACCTCTTTCCCCACACTGTGCACTTGTCTCAGTCACAGTTTTGGTTATCCCACAAGCTAAACCCAGCCAAAATTAGTGAAAAGTAAACATTACTGGAGAGTTTCTTTGAAAAAGGGGGAAGATCCAATGATGGGACAGCAGAAGGTTCTAAGACTGCCAACAAAAGAAAGCTGCATTTAAAAGAAAATACCAGCCAGGCTGGGTGGCTCAGCCTGTAATCCCGCGCCTTTGGGAGGCTGAGGTGAGTGGATTGCCTGAGCCCTCGGATTCGAGACCCGCCTGGGCAACTTGGTGAGACCTCATCTCTACAATAAATAAAAAAAAAAAATCAGTCGGGCGTGGTAGCGCGTGCCTGTAATTCAGGCTACTTGGAAGGCTGAGGCGGAAGGATGGCCGGAGCCCAGCAGGTCGAGGCTGCGGTGGCCGGGAGCGGCCACTGCACTCCAGTCTGGGTGACAGAGT
>CAUYQG010196235.1:0-22821 GCA_963574415.1 Tarsius wallacei
TACCACACCCGGCTAATTTTTTTGATTTATTGTAGAGATGAGGTCTCGCTTGCCCAGGCGGGTCTCGAACCTGTGGGCTCAGGCAATCCACTCACCTCAGCCTCCCAAAGGCGCGGGATTACAGGCTGAGCCACCGAGCCCAGCGAGGTATCTTTTTTAGAGCAGATTGACATAGTCTTATATTCATAGTATGAGATCATCCATCTCGAAAATGCATTTGTTCACATCTCTACCAAGGTGTGTCAGAAATATTTTTCATTATTGCAGGGTAAATAATAGTGTGTATTTATACGTATGCCCCAAGGATATGTTTATTTTTCTGTCTTCTGGTAATAATAAAGCTTCAAGTGGTCTTCACTGTTGAGACATTCATAATATCATGTTTTCCCACTGTATTAATAATACTATGTTAATCAAACCAGATGACCAAGAAATAGAAATTATGTTGGAGGCTTAAGCTAGACCCATGCGCTCCAAACTGGGGGATAAACTCTATAAGAATTTAGGGATCAGACACAAAACTGGAGTTTATTGCTTCTTGCATTGACACTAAGAAAGAAATACTACCTGATAGCCCTTTTCAAGTTCTAGAGACAGCATATTTCACACTTGACATTACTTCAACCTATTTGCCAAGTGACACAAAGGGGTCCTAGAGTATACAAAGGCTGTGAAGCAAATTCAGGATGTGGTGCAGTTTCTGCCATTTCACGCAGTATATTCTTTAGTATTCATTTATTTGTGATAGGAAAATATGCCATGTGGGTTTTATGGTCAGCCAGTAAAATAATTAGAATGTAGATGCCCTATATTTCCTAAGCTGTGATATTATGTGACTGTCTGACCATAACTATTCATCATGAGCTGACTTCTCGCTGACCTGGAAATTCATAAGCTTAGACATCATTAGGTAAAAATAGTATAACTAAGATCAAACAGGAATGGGGCACAATTCAGCTGATCATTTAGGCCGTCCAGAAACCCATGTAATTTACCACTTTTTACAGTATCTCACTCTCTCTAACACTCATGGTAACCAGCCAAAAAATAAAAGATAATGCTAGACTTGATTCATGGATGAATTAGCTCAATATGTTGCTGACTGCTGAAAATAGATAATAGATATACTACAGACCCACAACAGTGGCCTTGAAAGATGATAGTGAGGGAAAAATTATTCCAGTTGGCAAAACATCAAGTGCTATACCTCATAATCTACTTAGGATGGAAAAATTTGTCCCTAGATGTAGACGTATAAACTCTTGTACCAAAGGGCTTGACTGACTGATCATGGGCTTGAAGGAGAAAGAGTCAATTAGAGACAAGAACATCTGGGAAAGGGGCCTGTGACAGACCTAGTGAAGTGGGCAAGAAATGTAACAATCATTGTATCACATGCTAGTATCCACTGGAATGCAACCAACATAGAGCAATCACTAAACAATCAAGTAGACAAAACAATCCAACTGGTTGACTACACTAATACTGGCATAAAGACTGCATAGATGGAGCAACATTAATGGCAAGAATGGAGACTAAAATTCAGCCCAACTGTGTAGACTGCACTTACCAAAGTACATCTAGCTCTTGCCACTGTCAAGTGTCCATCCTTTAACAGAAACAAGTGGTGATCTCCAAGGTTACACCATCCCCAGTCATCTGCATGGTGGCAAGTTGATTATGTTGGATTCCTTCCATCCTGGAAAGTGCATCAATTCTTCTTGACTGGAGTTGATACATATTTTGGGTATAGTTTGTCATTCCCTGCCCAAAGAGCTTTAGCAAGCCCAATTATTCAAAACTCTTTAAGAGCACAGAGCATTCTATGATGTTATATCCCCTAAAGGCTGAACTTAACAACCCAGTAATCAAAGTGTAGATATAGAGGTAGCCCTGCTTGCCATCAGTCCCAGTGACCCACTCGGGGAATTACTGTTTCCTTTACTGTAACTCTATACAGATCTTGCTTTACATTGTTGCAGTGAGTATACAATGAAATGATGAGATTTCTGAAAAATGATTTTTCATGGTGTCTAACATATAGTGAACACTTAATTTAATGTTATTTATCATTTAAGCATACTATTAAGCAAGGATAAAATCTCTCTTTTTACAATTTGAGGTTTATTTTGATGGAAAAGTTATCTTTTAAAAGGCAAAATAGTTCCTTCACTTAAATTTACATTTAAGTACTGACATTTAGTTGATTAAAATGCACTTTAAGGTGGAAATGACTAAAAGTTGCATTTGTTGGCATTTTTGCACTTTGTGAAAGGTAAAAACTAGTGTTTTCTCCCCCTTAAAAAAATCATTTTGAAGTCCCCACACTAAGTACCTCAAAATTAGACTGGATTTGAAAAAAATAGTAGTACAGTAGTAATTAAGTTAAAATAAAGTCACTGGGATGGGTCCTGATCTGACTAGTGTTCTCATAAGAGGAGAAACTTCAATCTGTATAGAGTGAAATACAGAGAGAAGATGGTGTGAAAAAACAGGAAAAAAAAAAGCTATCTATAAGTCAAAGAGAGAGGGCTGAATGGAATCCTTCTCTCAAAGCCCTTAAAAGGATTCAAGCCTCCTAACACCTTGATTTCGGACTTCTAGCCTCCAGAAATAGGAAAAAATGAACTTCTGTTGTTTAAGCTGCTCCATCTGTGGTACTTTGTTATGCCAGCCTTAGCAAACATATTCAACTAGAAAGTTAATTTCATCTCTTGGGCTAGCTCTTCCCCGGTCTTTTGATAAGGATAGCCTTGATATGCTGTTAAAATAAATAAAATTTTAGTTTTCTTTTTTTAACCTTCTCTGGGCAAGCAGGGTCATTTGATCCCTGTTAAATGTACTTTAAGGAGTTAAAGCCAATTCTCCTAGGGATGACACTTTTTCATTCAACAAAAAGATTTCTCCTAGACGATCAAAGTTAAATATCGAACCAACCAAGATAACAAGGAGGAAAAATCTGTGTCTTCAGCAGAGAAAGACACTGCCTTCAATCAAATGATAAATTCATTGATCTTGTTAATATATTTATACTTATGTTTATAGTTATACAAAACTAAATTAATCTTCTTTAGTGTAAAATTTTGGCTTTAGAAACATGTTCATTTGGTGTTTACTAGCTATTATTTATTCCAATATAATCTTAGTTACTCCCGTAGAACTTATATTAAGCAACATAATCACAAGACCTTTAAAAAAATCCATCTGTTGTTTTTTGTTTTGTTTTGTTTTCTTATAGATTTACTCTGCTCTCTTCTGATTTAGGGAAAGATCAGAAAAAATGAAAAATTTATTTGCCACATGTGTTGAATTAATCTGGTCACTTAATTTACAATTTAGACAAATGAAAGCATGTGTTGTTACAACTCTTTCAAAGATTAGGAAGTGTAAATTCAGAAACATTTTAAGTTTCCCAATGTCCTGTAGTCAGTAGATGGTAGAAACCACTGGATTCCAAGTCATGCTCTCCTTCCTGTCTTCTCTCAGTGGAAATTAAAAGCTGCTGCTTCCATTGTCACAGCAGGACTTCAAGCTCTTCCACCAACCAAATTTATTTATTTTTTCTTTATTCAGGCTAACCAGCACATACATTGCCTTTTGCCTGGTAAGGGAGCCATTTTGCTGCAAACTTTTCCTTTCTTGCCAAGCTTAGAGTGATGATGATAATGATGATGATGATGGTGATTAATGAGAAAAGCAAAACATAAAATTAGATCACTCATATCTATGAGAAAAATATGTTTTCCCGTTGATGAAGGGAAAAATCAATATTTATTCATTCTTTCACTTATTCAAACCTTTTGAGAACTCACTGTTGCCCAGCTCTCTGCTTGATCTTTGAGATACAGAGGACATTAAGCATGCCACTTGTCCTTGCAAGTCTCCATGAGCAAACAGATAGAGAAACCCAAATTGACAATATGAGGAGACAAATGTTAAATTTGATACCTCTGTCTGCTATGATTAAGGATGATTGGAGTCAAGCAAGAGTAACTCATTAGCATAAGTTTGAAGAAACATGTGACAATAATTCTGAATTGCTAGATTATTATGTGGGGTGAAGGTTGCCAGGTAAAATAACTGGAGGGAAAGCAAGAATTATATCATGAAAGTTGAACATCAAAGTTATGGACTTTAGTCAATAACCAATGGGGAATATTGGAAGGACTCTAACCTCTGTTGATCACTTTATAGTCTCCGTAATTAGCAGTCAAAAAAATAGCCATCTTTCAACACTAACCCGTTTTGATATTTAAAGGAAAGTTGTACTCCTACAGGAGGGAAAGGGCTTGTTTACTAGAGATATAGAAACTTGATTATCATGGTTTCAGAGCAATATTGAATTTACATCTGACCACAAACCAGAATGTTTTAAATTAAAATGATTTAAAGAAATATAGGATAATGTGCTATTCTGTACTGTTTTTTTCTAGGAGGAGTAAATTGGATTATACTTTTCTCATCATTTTGTCTGGCAGATTTTATCCCAGCCAGGTAATTTGAATCTGCATTTATTTATTTCTACAATTTGAGTACTTAATAATATTGCTGCAATTCTGACATGGTTTCTGATATTGCATGATTATGTAGGGTTGTTCCGTCCTGGCCTTTCTATTCACAGAGCATATGTTTTCATCACCACACTGCTTGAAAAATGACCTCCCCAGGGATTTTCTGAAATGTTGCCTGGACATCAGAATCACTTGGCTTATTTAAAAGCCCTGATGTCAAAGCCAGACATATGACCAATTAAGTAAGAATATCTGGAGATGGAACCAAGGCATCATTATGTTTTTCTTTATTTTTCTAGGTAATCCTAATGAGCAGTTAAAGTTAAGAATGACTGCAGTAAAGTCATCCGCCATGAATCATTTATTTTGTTTTAAATTCGCACAATAGGTGTTCACTGTGTATCTATTACTGCACCAGCTAGCAGAGTGTCAAACCATGATTGGAAAAACAGAAGGAATAATAAAGCATCTTTATTCTCTGAGAGGTGGCATTTTAGATTAAGGTCCAAGTCAAATTTATATGAAAAGGTCAAGGGAAAAGTCAAACAATCATAGTAATATATAGACACATATATGCCCACAGGAAATATACTTTATAAAATGAGTGATCATATATTTAGTTTTGCCCAAAGACAGCCAAGGCTTACACCTGTTGCTTAGAGTGATGATGATAATGATGATGATGATGAATGATGATGATAATGATGATGATATTTCAACACCTTTGGGGAATACAAATAGTTTTTGATCTGGGCTTTAAGAGTATCACCATCCCCACTTCTGCACATTGTACCCAATAGGTGATTTTTTTTGTCCCTCCACCCTTTCTATCTCCCCTTTCTGAGTCTCTAGTATCTGTTATACTATTTGCTATGTCTTTGCATACCCTTAGTTTAGCTCCCACTTATAAGTGAGAATATGTGGTGTTTGGTTTTCTGTTCCTGAGTTTGTTTGCTTAGGATGATGCTCTCCAATTCCACCCAAGTTGCTACAAAAGACATTATTTCATTCTTTTTGATAGCTAAATAGTATCTCATAGTATATGCAGTAATTATTAATAGCATGCATTGACTCTCAAGTTTTCAAATTTGGATAATAAATTACATGCTCACCCTAAACATTAAATAATAAAGCAATGAGAAATCATGGGATGAAACTCTTAAATTGGCAGGCATTAATGAGAAGTCCTGGAAGAATTGGACAGGAGAGAAAAAAGAAAGAGATAGAAAACTTCCATGAGTAAGTGCCTAGAGTTGATGGTAGTCGTGCCAATGGAAAGATAGTGAGTGGAAGTTGTGGTCAGCACAAAGGAGATTTGGAAAAGTGAATTCATGATCAAATATAGAAGGTTGAACACATTGGAAGCCAAAGATATTTCCGAATGAGATGAGAGGTAAAAGTTAATATTAAATATTCAGTCCTTCAAAAGAAAATATTCTCATGAAGAAGAAGATATTGAAAGAAACCAGTTTTCCCTATGTCTCCTTTACTGGAACACAGAGTTCCCACAATTAACCCTATGCTCTTTGATTTTACCTAATTCAGTTCAAATGGAATTTTACCTGGGCTCTTAATCTTCAATTTACCTTCTTATCTTCTTTCCTGTCTCCTTTCTCTAGGCAATCTTCTATTCTTCCTTAAAATATTCATACAGATGTCACATTTTCGGGGAGACACTCCCTGGCACCCAGACCAGGTGACCTTTGTGAGGGGCCAGAGCTGAATCAAGACCTTGTCCTTGGAGTGTCAATGCAATTCATGACTCACATAGAGTTAATCTCCATTCTCATTTGCTTTCATATCTTTCTAACATGGTTTCACATTGATAAAACTTCAATTTATGACTAAGTCCTCTTGTATTTGTAGAGCTTATGCTACTGCTTTTAAAAAAGACAACCATTGGAATCACTTTTTCCTTTTACAGCAATAAAAATTCATTTTTCACAAACTCAATAGAAGCTTTGGTCTCTGTTTAGTTGTTTGTTTGTTTTTTTTCTTTTCCAGTAATAACTATCTTGTGATGAGACTGTCATTTTCTTCAGTGCCCACTGCCTACTCTGGATTCCTGTCTTGGTTTGTTAAGCATTGATTGGCCTATCAAGGCTTTTAAAGGATTTTTGTACATAAGATTGCCAACTCCAAAGCAATGTGATTCACTGAGAGATTTTTAGGTCTATCACTGACAATAAAATGGCCACACTGGTAACACAGGATCATCAAGCAGTACTTTGAATAAAGTTGCTATCCAACAGGCTAAAGAAAAAGAGGTAGATGAGAGAGTAACCAGTATCCATGGGTGACCTTTTTCAGGGCCAATACCACTCCCTTACATACTCAAGATCCACCATAGAAAGTCAATGACTGGTACTGAAAATTATTAAATACCAATAGTGTGCTTCATTATTGCTTAATCCTAACTAAGCCTTCAACAAGGAAGTCTAGTCCCCAATGTCTTGAACTTCATTCACGGTTTAGTCTCCCCATGTTTTGCACAGATGCTTATGTAGATTTCTCAAATAAATCATAAAACTAAGAAAATTAATTTCCACTTTGCCACTGACCACTCCCCACTGGCACCATAAAGTGAGGCAGCTAAGAGATGTTACACCTATAGCACCAGAGCTGTGTGACATTTACATATAGCATCCACTACTCAGCAACTTCTTCAGCCCATGAATATATAGAACTGTGTGTTCAAGAACAATTTTTATGTTGACATGTGCAAAGATACTCTATAAAATCACTGACTTCAATCTGAATTTCCCCTAAAATATAGAGGGAAGCTAGAGGACTCTGTAACCAGGTGAAACAAAGGAATAACTGTGTCTGTCTTGTCACAAAACCTCTTTCTTAAGAAAGGATTGCTCCTGGGGTGGGCTAATTGGTTGTCACTAGAAAATAATTTACTAGATTTTCTGCAGGCCAGTGAGTAAATCATTTAACTTCATCATGTACCTGCTGCAGTTCTATATTCAGATGGCAGATTCTGCCCAATCTTTTAGCCTGTTTGGAATTATTTTTCTTTTCTCCTCCCTTATTTTATCTCTACCTCCCTCTTTCCTTCCCTTCTTCCCTTTTTTTTCTTCTTGCAAGACTCTCATCATATCTCTGACTTTACTTTTGTTTGCACTTTTAGCCAAACCATCAGTCAAACAAATAATTGGTGAGCAAGCAATTATTGTGGGCTGCTGATATAGATGCACTTCAAACTTAAGGCAAAAACACAGATAAAATATTAGGCAAAGCATGTGACACTAATTGGTTTACTTCCTGGAAATTCTCCCCTAGAGTTGGCTGTCTTTAAGCTTCTTTTGGCACAGAGCTGATCTTAGGAGCTAGTCTTATACTCTAATTAGCAATTGCATCAATAACAATTTATTTTCTGTTAACATCTATCAGAAAGAACTGCACCACAGGGTGGAGGGTGTGAAGAGCCCTACTCAATCTGAAATTACGTGAGTAGCAAAGTAAAAAAGACATAATCTATTTATTTAACACTTATCTATTGTGACTTTTGTATCTTGAGCAGTAGCCTAAGTTGGGGGCTACAGAGACGTGAAACACCATACCCTGTCTCCTCAAGATGCTGACAAGCCAGAAGTGAGCAGATACAGTTACAAAAGATATTAATTGCCATGAAAGGGAAAGAGGATTAGAACTAGGGATGTAACCTCATCTAAAAGAATTGAAGAAGTTTTTTGGGAAGAGGAGAACTTGGAGCTCAGACCTGAAAAAAGAATGATGAAGACAGAGAGATAACAAAGGGGAGGGGAAACTGTCCTGGGCAGAGGTGTAAAGCACAGAGGTGAAAGAGGTCATAACATAACAGGAAGGATTAAGTAGTTCAGCAAGGCAGGAGAGTGGGTTTCAAGGAGTGATATTGGAAAGATGTGGCTAGAGAGGTCCCCCAAAACAAATGATGCAGGCTACTAGAAGAACCTCACTAGGCTTATCAATTAGGGAACCAAAATACATTCATGGAACTCAATGTAATAATTGTTGCCTGTCACACAGATCATCAGAATTTATTATAAGTTGCAGTGTCCTTGGTCCACCTTTCTCAGTTGGTAGCACTGTGAGGAAGCAAGAGTTGTAGAGGTTAATGATAGAAGAAGGATGACTTTTACCTAAAGTTGTGGGGTTTCATAGTTCTAAAATAAGGAAATAAGCCAGAGACAGGATTTAAGCAGGGAATCATATAGCATGGGACACTGGCTAAAACCAATATTTTAGAGGACACATGGATTAATGCCTATAGCTCACAATTATGTTCTTTTGGCCTTGGCATGCCCTGATAAATGTCAAACATTTAAGAGTGAAGACGCCTGAACTCTCTGGTGTTGCTTGTCTATTTCCTAGAACAGATTTCTTAATTTTGTTTCATTTTGACTTACATCCTTGATCTCCATGTTCTCTTTGATGCCAGAATTTGATTGGCACAGAAACTTCCTAATCTGTTATTTCCTTGTTTTCTCTATCCTTCTATAGGTAAATACTTGTGTTCTTATAGAGAGAAGACAGAGTGATACTTCATTAACCAGAATGGTTTTACCTGAAGTGGAAGAATATAATCAATGGTACTAACCCCACTGGCTTGGAAAAAAAATACTAAATCATAAGCAGGGTTATATCTAGCTGGAGTTTAAGATCCATTCTACCACTACTATTCCAATACACATGAACATGTAAGCCTGATGATGGGACAGCTCATCAATTACATACTTAAATATAGGACCAAGTTGTAACCTGGGAGAGAACTCATCTTCATGTGGAAGGAGTTGGACTTACAAACTAAACCTCATTCTCAAGGAAGAGGATCAATTTTGATAATAACAAGGGTTTAGCCAGATAGTTTCCCCCTGATCTAGCCTTCATGGACTTATGCCTGGTCCCAAAGAGAGACATGCTTTAAGCAAAAGTAAAATAATTTTCTTACACTAAATGTTTTGTAAATCATTGGAAAATAAAGCAAGAACTCACTTGACAATCATGGGGCAAAGTTTAGCACAAATAAAATCTCTGTGCCCCAGACCCAGCCTGATTTAAAACTTCTAGAATTTCAGGAACCTCAGGACTGCAGTATATCACATATTGGCTGCAGAGGCTGGCAGAAGAGGCCATGCTGTCTACGACATGAGCTGCCAGGAAGAGACTGACAGTCTTGAAAGCTGTGAGTCTAGCACACAAAATTGTTATTGGGAAGAGGGTAGTCAGGCACTCAAGCAATTTCCTTGGCATCAGAAACACAGATGGAAGATCTGTTGTTGCAGAGATTTTGAAGGTCATGTGATGCTGATGCTGGGAACTACAAGATATAGATGAATGAAACTGAGGAATACTGTGGGATATAAATGAATGAAAATTTGTCTATATCTGTGGATGAGAGCAAGATACAGAGAAATCCTATTGATGATTGTGTCTCTTTTCTTATTCTTAGCCTCATACTGGTATAACCTAAAGAAACACAGTTTGCATATGTCAAAATTATTGGATCCATAAGAAAATAACTGAAATAGATTAAGACATAGCACTATGCTCAATTCCAAAATAGAATTCTGATTAGAAAAATATTTGTATTTCTATATCTTTTTTTAAATAACTATGCTTCTGAAAGCCATTTATTTCTAAGGTCTATATGTATCCATATCCATTCAAAAAAACACAAAATGTAAGTTTGATGTGAAAAACGATCTTGGATGAGGAGATATGAACCTGGTTTGAGCAAATTAACTGTAGTCCAAAAACCACTTAGGGGTGATAAAAAGGACCAACATGGCGTAGATATACCCAGTGAGCAGCCATTTTAACATTGCTTAGTTCTGTCATGTTTTCCTAACAGTTCACTTTAATTTACCCTCTAATCACTAGCCAAGGAAAGAATCAGTTTCTAAGAGGTGCCTATTGATAATTGTTTTACAGCCCCCTACCCAGCTTGTAAGCAAGTTAACCTAATCAGCCCTTCATGACCTTTGTGACACAGATCCCATCAACATGGCAGCAGTCATGTGACTGACCCACCCATCTGCCTGCTGTCCATCACCTGATGTCAGTACCTGTGCTTACTTGTCCTTCATGATAATGTGGAAAAGACCATCACCCAATCACCATAATGACCTTCCCCCATCAAAGGGAAAGTTTAAAAGCATTCAACCTCAGGCAGCCATTTGCCATTGTTTTGTCAAGCACTGGACAGGCCATGTATTCTTTGAGCTATGGTTGCCATGTTTTCTTAGCTTTGTCCCTCTTCCCTACCTTGGGGAGGTCAATCTTCTCTTTCTCTCGTGCTCACTCTCCTTTATATTTTAAATAAACTATATTTTCCAATCAAATTTCTGGTGCAATTCTTTGTATCTTATGCATAATACCAGATCTCAGACACCCTCCCATACTCCCCCCACCTTGACAGGTCTGACCTAACAATTTGGAAGCCCCACTAAGATTTTGATGTAACAATGATCCTCATTTTGGAAAGTATCAAATATTATTTTCTAAACATCTAGCACATCAAGATAGATAAATTGTTTATTGAAAAGCATAAATGATATTGAGGCCATATTCAAAACATAGAAAGACAAATATATTCTTGGTGTTCAGAAAATACCTACTATGACACAATCAGGTTTAAAAATGCCAATTTTATTTTTTCTCCTAAGCTTCCCCCTTTATCAAATACGAGCTGTTGTCTCCAAACTAGAATTTTTAAAGGTCTTTCTATAGCTCCCTCTTGAACATCAAAAGATCTCTATTATATTTTATTCCATGTTATGGTACATTCAGAATTAGTTAGTGGATTTTAAATTGTGATAAGTCTGCCTGTGTCCGGAAACATAAAGGTAGGAAACTCTATGACATTATAAGGTTTGTTTAAAATATGCTTGTTGAAGCCCATTAGGGTTTATGTACTAGGATTAACACTGGGATACAAAGATGTATGAACATGGTCAGCATTCTTAGTATCCTAAGAATTCTTATGTCCTAAATATATAGAAAGGATAAAGAGAATTATTTAAATTGTAACAGAATCATAACTAGATCTTCTAATGTAGATATGGTGAGTTGATGGATTATAAATACAGTCAGATTCCTATAATGAATTAGGCAGGGGGGATTTTACTGTGTACTGTAAAGAGAACCATTTGGGAAATGGGATAGTCTTTATACTTGGATAATCTTATAGAAATATATATATAATAAAATATATAATCATATTATATATATATATAGAGAGAGAGAGAGAGAGAGAGAGAGGAGAGAGGGAGAAAAAGAAAGAGAGAGAGAGAGTTGGGCTCTCACTTTGTTACCCAGGATGGAGTTCTGTGGCATGCTTACAGTCACTGCACACTACAGTCTTAACCTGCTGGGCTCAGGCATTGTTCCTCCTTAGCCTTACAAGTAGATTGAACTATAGGTGCATACCACTATGCTCGGCTAATTTTTTTTAGAGATGATGTCTCACCAAATGGCCCAGTCTGGTCTTGAACCACTGAGCTCAGGCAATCCTCTTGCTTCCCAAAGTGGTGAGATTACAGGCATGAGCAACCGTGCCTGGCCTTAGAATCTTATAGTTGGATGTATTACAAAAGGCCATCCAACTTGACTTTATATTGTAATTAATTCTGGGTCACACTTAGTGTTTTTTGTTGTTGTTGTCTTTGTTGTTGTTTATATTTTCTACATATTGTTAGCATATACTTTTTTAGATTAAGATTATTTCACTGAGAATTAAAGAGAGAAATACAACCCTATTATATTATTTAAATAGATCCAGGCATGCCTGAAAACCTACTTTCTGTCTAAGAGTTGTGGGTGAAGTTTTATCAGGAAAAAGATACTTGCTAGAATAAAAAACATCTTCTCACAAGTTGTTTATTAAATAAAATAAAGAAAAAAGAATTTTCAAATAAAAAAATGTTGTAGAAATGATCATAAGCAATGTATTAAGGTTAATATTGCCAACAATGGGATGAATAAATTTAAGATGCTGCCTGATGTGATGCACTGAGAAAAGTGATCACTACCACCATTGTTTTATTGTCAAAAATAAATATATAATATTAATAAATTTGAGGGTAAAACATCAGACAAACACAAATTGACATTCTACAAAAATAACTGGACTATTCCATTAAAAAATTGTCAAGTTCTTGGAAGGCAAGTATAAACTGAAGAATTTTCCAGAATATAGAAGACTAAAGAGCCATGTCAAATAACTGCTCTATGTGATGCTGGCTTGTATGTTGAACCAGGAAACAAACATACAGACAAACAAGGTTATAATGGAAACTATTTTTAAAATTGGAAGCATTTGAATATAGACTATGGATTGCATAATATGATTAGATAATATTAATTTTTGTGATTTTGCTAACTGAAACTTAGCTATGTGTTAGAATATCTTTGTTTTCAAGAAACATACTCTGATATATTTAAGAGAGAAAGGATATGTCTCACACTTCTCATAAAATATTTCAGAAGAAAATGTGCATGTGTGTGTGTTATATGTGTAGGTAAAGAGATATAGAAATTGACAGAGAGAATGATGAAACAAATATATTAACTTTGATGGCTATGTTTTAAGTATGTATGAGATTTTATTTTGTGGGATTATTGGTAAGATTTTATAAATTTGAACAGATATCAAAATAACAGACACATATTTAGCTCATTCTTTTTGGAAAAAGTCAATCTTCTATAAATATTCATTACCTGCACTCAGTTCTTCCAGAAACTGTGCCAAGATCTTGACTTTGTCTACTAGTTACTTGGCCAAATTCTCTGTCACTGTACTTGCCAGATGTCTCAGAATTTTCTGACTTTTTTGGAAAAATACATGTACGAACTTGTCTCTCAGTCGTGACAAAACATAATGTATACCTTTACTGTAGAATACAATAAGAAAGTATTTGAAGAATATGAAACCCCTGACAACATTTAAGTGTAGAGAATCGATTTAAACAGCACTTTACTGTGATTTAGAATTTTGCTTCTTTATCTGCCTTCAGTATACAGTGTTTAAAAACTTCATGGGGATATCACACTGACTATACTTTATGATTTAATAAATTTGAAATAATAGATTAGATGCAATGTAATTTGATACTAAAACAGAAAGAGTCCTCTGTATTTCTGTGGTTTGCATATTGTCAATTTAGCACAAAACTAACCTTGGATTTATCTGTATGAGAAGTTAAATTTATAGTATCTTTCTTCATGTCTCCTAAATGTTAAAAGCATGGAGCACATTTTCTACAACAAAAACTATGATATTTTGTGTAACTATATTTCCCAAATTGATAAATATACTTAAATTAAAATTTCTAAAAATTGTAACCAATTTAAAAAAGCACAGTATAAAAATACAGCAATTGAAATGACCTTAAATTAAAGCTGCCCTTAAATGTTAATTATTTATTTCATTTGACATATGGCTTAGTATATTTCCTTGAAGTTTTTTCTCTAAATGCAGGTTGTATATTTTTAGCCAGTGCCATAGTTATAGAGGCTCAGTTAAGACATGTTAGGCAACTGAAGAAATGTAAGATGATCATATAGTAATTGAAATTCACTCTACTTTAAGTGCCAGAAATCATGGTCCTGACACCAATTGCCCTAAGCTCTGATTTTCATTACCCTACACAGAATTCTTATTCCAAATTAAGATGGGTACCAGTGGGTCTTCAACTCCCTGAAACTGTGTGCAATATTGTAGGTATGTACTTTTCCTTTGGTCAAATATGCAGCTTTCATCATATGCTCAATGGAATTCACAAATTAAAATGTTTCAGTAAAACTGACTTTCCTCATTTCAAAATTATTATAATTGAGATAAAATTGTGTACAATAAAATACATTCATTTAAAAATATGCAATTTGATGAATTTTGAGAGATGAATACGACTATAAAACCATCATCACAACCAATAAAGAACATTTCCACTACTCCAAAAGAATTTCTTCTTGCCCCTTTACCTCTAGCCTCAGGTAACCATTGATCTTTTTATCACTATAAATATATCTTCATTTTTCAAAATTTGTTCTCACTGTAGGTACTATTTTGTACCTGGCTTTTCTCATTCACCATAACAATTTTGAGATTCATTTCTCTTGTTGACTTTTCAAGTAAGCACAATAATATTTAATAACGGATATCATTTCATCAAATGGTTACACCACATTTTATTCATTCACCTCTTGATGAGCATTTGAATTGTTTCCAAGTTTGGCAATTGAGAATATAGCTGGTATAAATATTTCTTTTCTTTTTTTTTTTTTTTTTAGGTGGAGTCTCACTCTGTCACCCAGACTGGAGTGCAGTGGCACGCTCCCGGCCACCGCAGCCTCGACCTGCTGGGCTCCGGAGATCCTTCCGCCTCAGCCTTCCAAGTACCTGGAACTACAGGAGCGTACCACCACGCCCGGCTAGTTTTTGGTTTATTGTAGAGATGAGGTCTTGCCAAGTTGCCCGGGAGGGTCTCAAACCCGCGGGCGCAGGCAATCCACTCACCTCGGCCTCCCAGAGTGCTGGGATTACAGAATGAGCCACCGAGCCCGGCCAGTATAAATATTTCTATAAAAGACTTTATTTGAGTAAAACTAAAGAATTGTAATGGCTGCATATGATAGGTGCATTTTTAATTTTTGAAGAAAATGCCTGGAAATTTTCTGAATTGTTTTACTTTCCCTTTAACAGTTTATAAGAACTTCAACTGCTCTACATCTTGCCAACATAACATTTTAATAGAATAATTTTTGCCATTCTAATATTTGTGTGTTAATATTTCATTTTGAATTTTACATTTATCTGATAACTCATGAGGTTGAGCATTTTTTCAAGTGCTTATTGGTCATTCTATGTTCTTTTTTTGTGAAGTGCCTTTTAAAAATATTTGTCCATGGTTAAAGTAGCTTTCTTTCTTATTATTGGGTTGTAGGAAGTATTTTTTTAATACAATGTGAACATACATATTTTGTGATATGTTTTGTATATAATTTATCCTATTCTTTACTTGCCTTTACATTTTATTGAGTTTTCTTTAATAATCATTTTATTAAAATATAATTCACATACCATACAATAAAAATAAACTCATTATATTAGTAAGGGTCCTTCGGTGAAACAGAACCTGTAATGTGTGTGTGTGTGTGTGTGTGTGTGTGTGTGTAATTTTAAGAAATTGGCTGGCTGACACAATTGTTGAGTCTGGCAAGTCCAAGAGCTTCAGAGTGGGTTGGCAGTGCAGAAATTTGAAGAGCTAATGTTGCAGTTCTAGTCCAAAGACAGTTGGCTGGCAGAATATCCTCTTCCTCCGAAGAGGTAATTCTTTTCCTCAAGACCTTCAACAGATTGGTTGGGATGCATTTATATTAAGAATCAAGGGTAACTTGCTTTACTTGAAGTCTACTGACTTAAATTTTAGTATCACTTAAAAATACCTTCACAGTAACTTCTAGACATTCAACCAAATATCTGGGTACTGTGCCCTAACAAAGTTGACGTATAAAAGTCACACTCACTTAAATATGTTATTTATTCAATGGTTTTTAATATGTTCTTTGAGTTTCATAATCATCACCACAATTAGTCATTTTCTTTTATCACCCCAAAAGAGTCACTCACTAGCAATGATTATCTGTTTTTCCCTATCATCCACCTCTCTAGAGCTAAGTAACTATTTGTCTTTGTAGATATCCTATTCTGAAATTTTGGAAAAAATCTAATTATGTAATTTGTGGTCTTTTGTGACTGGCTTCACCTAACATTATGTTTCCAAGAGTCATTCAAGTTGTAACACGTATAAACATTTCATTCATTTTTATGCCTGAATATTATTGCATTTTGTAGACACACTGTATTTCATTTATCCCTTCATCTATTAATGGACATTTGGATCATTTCCTCATTGTAGCTATTATGAGTAGCACTGCTATGAAAATATGTGTGCTAGTTTATGTGAGCATATTTTTGTTTTTGTTGTTCTCTTGGATAATACCTAATGAGTGGAATTGTTTGGCCATATGGTAATTCTGTTTAATTTTTTGAAGATCTGCTAGATCGTGTTCCAAAGTGGCTGTACCATTTTACATTCCCACCAGCTATGTTTGAGAGTTCCAATTTCTCTACATACTCATGTCACTATTTTGAGTACTCTTGTTATGATCTTTTTGGTATAGCTGTGTTAGTGAATATGATGTCACATCCTCTTTTGATTTTGATTTATATTTTCCTGATTTCTAATGATGTCAAGCATCTTTACGTGTACTTGTCATTTGTATCTTCATTGAAGAAACGGTCTGTTCAAATTGTTGTGTCTATTTTACAATCAAGTTATCTGTCTTTTTATTATTATTTATAAACGTTTCTTATTATACTAAATATGGTCACTTATCAGTTATGTAATTATGCAAATATTTTCTCCAGTTCATGGGTTTTTTTTCATTTCCTTGATGGTATCATTCGAACCCCCAAAGTTTTTAACTTATATGATGTCCACTTGTCTATTTTTCCTTTTCTCACTTGTGCCTTTGCTGTAATATCTAAAAATGCTTTGCCTAATTCAATGTAATGAAAGTTTACCTTTATATTTTCTTCTAAGAGTTTTGTAGTTTTAGCTCTTACCTTTAGATTTGTGATCCATTTTGAGTTAATTTCTGTGTATAGTGTGAGGTAGGGGTTCATCTTCAATACTTTTGTAGACGATATCCACTTATCTCAGTGCTATTAAAAAAAAAAACAAAAACTATTCTTTCTTCATTGAGTTGTCCTTAAACATTTGTAAAAAAAAAAAAATAGGTTTCCTTTCAATGAGAAACCTGTTTCTAATTTTTATGAAATCGAATTCTGGAACTTATTTATTTTATGATTCATGATATTTTGTGTTTTCTCTAAGAAATATTTCCTTACCTAAGGTCACAGAACTATTTTTCATAAGTTTTATTCTAGAAGCTTTATAGTTTTGGTCTATGCTAGATTTTAATATTTTAGACATCATATTCATTAACACAGCTATACCATTGATTTTTGTGTACAATGTGAGGTGCTATAGGTACAGTTTCTTCCTTAAATGTTAGTGTAATTTGACAGTGAAAATATCATAATCCCATAGTGTTTTTTCAGTTTTTGTCACATCTTGTGTTGGTTTTAGTAAGTAATATTACTTAAATAATTTGTCTAAATTATCTATCTTCAAAATATTTGTCACAAATGTTTAATAATATTTTCTTGTATTTAATAGTCCTAAGATATGCATTGCTAGCCTTTCTATCAGTCTTGATGGTAGCATTTTTGTTCTCTTTTTTCCATGATTAGTCTAACTACAAATTATTGCTTTTGTTTGTTCAAAAATTAAGACTTTGTTTTTATTCATTTTTTCTATTTTTTGTATTTCTGATTTAACTAACTTATGTTTAATTTTTTTTTATAATTTTACAGTTATTTTGCTCATAATTATATCACTTTTAAAGATAAAACCTTAGGTCATTTATTTAAGATTTTCATTCTTTTCTAATATGAGCATTTTTAGTAGTAAATTCATCTCTTAGGTAGATCACAGATATTTTTATTTGTTGTTTTTGACTGGTATTCAATTTAAAACATTTTCTGTGTTGTTTTTGATTTCTTCTTAATTATCTATTCTTCAGAAATATGTTTTCCCTGATTTTTCCACTGTTAATGTATTTTGTAAATTCACTGTGACCAGAGAATATAATCTGAATTATTTCAATCTTTAAATTTATTTACAGCTTATGACCTATTTGCATGATTGTATATGGGAAATTCAATATAATGTGTATTTTACCATTATGTGCAGTGTTCTAAAAACATCAATTAGGCAAATGAATTCAGTAGGATTCATTAAGGTTGTACGATTCAAAAATCAACATACAAAAATTAGTAGTATTTCTATATGCTTATAACAATCAATCTGAAAAATAAATAAAGAAGGTAATCTCATTTACAATATGTAAAAAGTAAAAATAAAAGACTAGGAATAAACTTAACCAAAGCAATGTAAGATCTCTACAAAGAAAACTGTAAAATATGAATGAAATAAATTGAAGAGATCACACAAAATTGAAGGTAAGTTCATGGAGTTAAAAACTAAAATTGTTAAAATGTCTATACTAAGTAGATCCCCATATTTAACCATATACAAAAATCAACTCAAAATGGATGTAAGACCTGACTGAAACTATGAAATTTCTAAAAGAAAATATTTGAGAAATCCCATAACCTTGGTGAAGATTTTTTTGGATCAGACCTAAAGAGCACAGGCAGCAAACCAAAAATAGATAAAAATAAATAAATGAAATTACATCAAGCTAAAAAGCTTCTGCACAGAAAATATACATGTATACGCATATATATGTATATATATGAAAACTATCCATTTTACAAGGGACTAATTACCAGAATATATAAAAAACTCAACTCAATAGCAAAAACAAACAAAACAGAAAACATATTGTCAATTTTTTTTAAATGAGCAAAAGACGTGAATAAATATTTATTTAAAGAAGACATAAATAGTCAATAGACATATGAAAAGATGCTCGTCATCACTAATCATCAGAGAAATGCAAATCAAAACCACAATGAGATATTGTCTCACCCAGTTTAAATGGCTATTATCATAAAAGCAAAAAATAACTACCGTTGAGTAGGAATGTATGAGAGAAAAGAATTTCCTCATACACTGTTGGAAGAAATGTAAGGTCGTGTGGCCATTATAAAAAGCTATGAAGATTTCTTGAAAACTTAGAAATGAAACTACCACATGATCCAGTAATTCTACTGCTGGGTATATTTTCCAAAGAAAAGAAATCAATATTATTAAAAAGATACCTGCACTTTCATGTTTATTCTAGCACTAGCCAAGATATGAAATCAATGTATGTATCCCTCAACTGATGAATGAATAAAGAAACTGTGGGTTGTGCGTGCATTTTGTGTGTGTGTGTGTGTGTGTGTGTGTATACAATAGAATATTAATCAACCATCAAAAAGAATGAAACCTTGTCATTTGAAGCAGCATGGATAGAACTGGAAGTTATTGTGTTAAGTGAAATAAGTCAGGCACAGAAAGGCAAATATTGAATGTTTTCACATATACAGGGGTGCCAAAAAATGTCTACACATTTTAAGTATGATGTTTACTCAAAAGATGGCGTAAATCAAATGAATGCTAGTGTCATCATACAACAGACAGGATAGTCAAAGAAAATGGCAGAAGCACAGTTGAGCGACCAACATACTACACATTGCCACTATAATTTAATTCAATTTTGAAAAGTACTACATAGCTTACATCTCTAAAAGTGTATGTACTATTTTTTTGGCACACCTGGATGTGTGAACTAAAACGGTAGATCTCCTGAAAAAAGCGAGTAGAAATGCACGCCCTAACTTCATTCACTATAGAATTTGTTAGCTATATTAAAAACCAGAGGATTTTTATTCCCAGACACCTGTAATATAAACTTTCCCTCATTTCTTACTTTGTTCTGGCACAGTGTTTCTTGTACTTAGAGTAAATAAGAATTACAATAGAGGGTTGTATCCACCCCTAAATTACATTTAATTATACTTTATGTGTAATTCATGGGACATCCTAGGATTATTTTGATTATTTTTTCTTATGTACTGTCTCTAGAATATAATTCCACAGCAAGATGCAAATTCATTGTACCATTTGTCTTTCAACAATTAGCAAATCTTTAAAAAAAAAAGTTAACGTTAACAATTTGCCAGGTGGAGTGTGGGTTTCCATAAACTGGCTTAAATTAATGTGAAGCCTTTCTGCAGAGTATTTTGCCAATATCTCTTAAAATGTAAAATGTGTGAAGCTAGCAATTCTATTTCTAACACTCTAACTTAAATAAATACTTGCACACTTGTTTAAAGATATATGCATAAAACTGTTCAATGAAGCAATGGTGTAATAATAAAGCACTGGTTTTCATGGATATGCTGCTTAAAACGTATAAATTTCATCACATTTTATTTAAAAAGAAATCAAAATTTCACAATATAATGCAGCACTGAGTTAGACATTGACATCTGTAAAAATGTAAAGACAATATGTATAGTGAATTCTTATTTATGTATATGTATGTACGTGTGTGTGTGTGTGTGTGTGTGTATGTGTGTGTTTGAGAGAGAGAGAGAGAAAGTGAGAGAGAAAAAGATTGTTCTCTTCCAATTCCATGCTTGTTTTTTTTATGGTTATGTGATTATGCGCAACAGCTAAGTTTTATCTAATACCAGAAAAAAATTGAAATCTCCTTGCACGTAAGTTTTGTACTAAACTTTAAAGAATTATTAATAAAACCAAGTAATCAAATGCATGTATTAGGCTATTAAGCACTGTGTATGCCTTTTCCCACTGAATCCTTAACAATAATCCTACATGTTGTAGGTATAGTCATTTTCCTCATGTTTTGGTGAGGATCTAAAATATTAACTAAAACATTGATGATCACACACTAGTAAGTGCCAAAGTCAGGTTACAAATTTTAGTTATGTTATTCCTGAGCCCTCTCTCTTAAGCACTAAGCTGTCTGACATGAGGAAGTAGATCTTTATGCTTTGATCTTAAAGACAAGTCACTGCTCCTTTGGTCTCCTAAAAGTAGCACACTGTCCATTGCACATGAGGGGGAAACACCATTGCATTGATGTTGGAAATGTAACGATCTTATTTTCCTGCTCATTCATGTCAATGTCAGTGGGACTAGGAATTCTGTATACTTCACAAGATGTTGGCCAGAGATGCAGGAATCTTTTATCACAGCCCCACACATAGAAATGACTGGTCCTCCTGAACACTCAGAGTCATTATGAGTCACAAGAAAGAAAGTGAAACATAATGTACTTACTCCCAGGTCATTTTGCCAGCACCTGAGTTCACAAGGAGAACACTTACAGTGCTGTGGTCTTGGCCCATGGTTAGTCTTTGCTTTTTCCCAAGGGTGTGGTGTCTGGAGTAGGCGCTACAAACATAGGCCTATCTGTGGATAATGACCTAAAGTCATTCTTGAGTCAGAGAAACAGCATGGACTTTGGACTCATCCAGATAGAACCTGAATCAAGTCAATGTATTTTACTTGGGCAAATTATTTAAACTCCCTGAACCATCTGCTTACTTATTTTCAGATCAGAGAGAAAAGTAATACTTACCTGAAAAGGTTGTTGGGAAGATTACCCACTGTTATTTTTGAAGGAAAACTGAAATGCAGCTACAACTGGAAATACTTCATGATAGGTTCCTTGAATTCATCCTATATTAAACATGTGTTTCTAGTGTTTTGACGCCTGAGACTTTGATGACCTTGGGAGACTGTCCCTCCCAGATCCAGACAATTCCTAGAAATAGTATTTACCTTTAAGAGAATGCATCTTTCACATGAAAATAACCAATTCCCAGCACCTTCTCCATTAGCCTCTTACACAGGATAATTATCCACCTGCCCTAATCAGCCTAGAACCAGATACCAGACAACTAGGGATAGCCACTATGACCTATAGTACACTGAAATTATTTAATATCATCAGTTCTAAGTCTGCTCACTCTGTCTCACCTGTTCCTTCTTTCTACAGAAACGAAATCAAGGGTCTTGTCCGATTTCCCAGCCCTCTCTGCCTCCTGACTGACCTTGATGATTCTCTATGTGACTTTGTGCATTATGGCATGCTCCCTTTTTTTTGAAAATTTTAACAAACTACTTTTGCAATAACAATTATTGTCTGATCTATTGGCTTGACTATAACTGAATAGTAATGAAATCCACATTTTAAAACAGAGTCATTTGTGTGATTTTGGCATTTGACTTTGGTTTCTTACAGAGCCGCTTTTTCTTCTGGTGATATATTCAATACATTTCCAGTAAAATATTATGGAGTTTCCCATTGCCTTTAGAAAACTCCATTCATATTAACAGCATATCTGCAACAGGTGAAGTAAAAATGTGATTAATTAATAGACTATCTTAGCATTTCCAGGGAACACTTTTAATACAGTCTACGTGTCACTGAACAAGGATACATTCTAAGAAAAGTGTCATTAGCATTTTCATTGTTGTGAAAGCATCATGGAGTGAACTTACATGAACCAAGATGATATAGCCTACTCTATACACTTAGGCTATATGCTATAGCCCAGTGCACCTAGGCTACAGACCTGTACAGCATGTGACTGTACTGAATTCTGAAGACAATTGTAACACAATAAGGATTTGTGTATCTAAACATAGAAAATACATGGTAAAAATACATATAAATTTTTTTTTTTTTTGAGTTGGAGTCTTACTCTGTC
>CAUYQG010196241.1:0-40822 GCA_963574415.1 Tarsius wallacei
AAGTACCTTTTCTAACCCTTACCTTGTATCTGAGTTCTCATCTTTCCCTTAGACCTGTTTCAATTTATATTTTTCATTACAACTTTCTGTAGCTTTCCGTTCCTTTTGCCTTTCTTAGCCTTTCCCCTCCCACTAATATAAATTTTCAGCACTTAAATCAAGATTTTTCTCTTCAAGGCAGTGTGTGAACTTTAGCTAATCCTCAGCGCACACTCCTTTATTACCACTGCTATATAAGGCAAGAAGAGGATTGAGATGTTCCTTGCTCCCAGAGGGGTCAATTTGGTGTCTGAACCAGAAGTCAGATAGGCCTTATGCTTAGTTCTTTATTAAGGCCCAGAGATAAAGGCTCTGCCTTCCTCACATAATCGTTCCCTGGATTTATACAGTGCCCTTTCCTGAGGATCCAAAAGCATCTGAACACATTTTGCCCACAAGCTCACAGTGTCCAAGGAAATAAATGTTGCCAATATACCTGTTTGCTAAACAGAATCAGAATGGGTCGAATAGGATTCCGTCAGTGGGGGCCGAAACGAATGTAACCGTCTCCCTCTTCTTTTCTTTCCTTTGTATTTGGATCTTCCAGACAATCCCCGTTATGAGAACTCTGCGTTGGTATTTACTGCGGGCAGATGCTTGCTTCCTTGGCATGGCTGCATGGTATGCAAATCAGTAGCTCTGGGAGATACAAATCTCACAGGCTGAATGGATTTTCTGTGGGCCAAAGGGCATTTACAAATTAATTGCAAAGCTGCCCCAGGACGCTGTTGTGAAGTAGGTTAGCAACTTGGGCAAAGTCACTTTGCTTGTGAACGCTGGGCCTGAGAAAAGCGCACCCTACACTGGCAGCCTTCCTGTTATCCCACCCTGGCCTCGGATTTCTCCCTATCAGTGTGTTGCACCAACTAAAGTGCTACCAAAATGTTTCCCGGTCCAACTGGCATCAGTAATTTGCAGGAACGTAGTCACTTATCCACCTAACTCTGCTACTGAGCTGGCCTGCCTATTCTTACCCCATAGAAGTTGGAATCTCCTTTGGAGTAAGAATACCTGGGAGACTGCCTTGCTCGATCGCCTTCAGTGAAAGCGTTAAGCTCTGCCTTTTTTAAGAGGTTTCATGCCCCGGCTCCTAGGCGCTTGTGCAGAACTGCTGAATAGCAGAGTGGTTGATGAGAAATCTCTCATTCTCAACTACACCCAAAGCATCTGTATTAGCTTCCTGAGGCTGCCTTGACAAGTTACTGCAAACTTGGAAAAATTATTCTATAACAGTTCTGGAGACCAGAAGACCCAAATCAGTATCACTGGGCCAAAATCCAGGTGTGAGCAGGGTGCCTCTCCCTCGGAGGTTTCTGGGGAAAATTCTTCCTTGCCTCTCTCTTCTGGTGACTCCAAGTGCCCAGGGCTTGTGGACTCGACACTACCATCTCTATCCCCATCACATGCCTTTTTCTTTTCATCTGTATCAAGTCTCCCCCTGCCTTTCTTCTACAAGGACAGTTGTGATTTCATTTACAGTCCATTTATATAATCCAGGATCATTTTCATATCTCAAAATCATTAACTTAAACACACTTGCAAAGACTCTTTTTCCACATAAGGTGACATTCACAGGTTCCAGGATTTAGGACTCGATATCTTTGGGAGGTATTATTCTTCCAAGGTAGGTTTGCTCTTCCAAGGTAGGGTGCAAGATCAAGATATTTGTCTGATTTCTAAATTCTCTAAAGACATTTTTACAAATTTTCATTTTGAAAATTTAAGATAATTGTTTTGAAGGTATGGTGCCAGTGAATACTACTTAGAGAAATTTAATGTACTTATGGTGTTTGTTGTGCAGTTCTTCTGTAATAACTGGAGAATTTTCTGGTTTGGCCATATATTTGCTGGGCTATATCCAAGGGTAACAATGTTAGGGTACTGTTTTTCCCAGACTCAAACCTATCAACATGCAATTAATGGGTTTGTACGTATGACCATCCAGAGAAGGAGCAGTGAGAGAATAAAATTCTCCAAAATTATAGACTTCACAGCAACATGTATGGATTTAGAGTCTATAATACTCAGTGATTTATCACAGAAACAACTGAGTACTACATGTTCTCATTCATACGCAGACCCTGAACATTTACCATGATACAATAAGAAAGGGATTGGCCGTAGCTGGAAACTGCCAGGGGAAGGGAGGTGCACATAACATCAGTGAGGGTACCTGGTCTCAAACCAGGTGAAGTGGGGACCAACGGGAGGCTCAAATTTACCAGTATGACGACCACTTGTATATCTAATCCTGAATTGTACCCCACATCTTTAAAATAAAAAAAAAAATCAAAAATAAAGAATGAAGCTCTTGAACTGTTATGCGAGTTAGCTTGTTCCATGGCGCTTGGAGAAGATATTTCTTCAGAATCAACTCCCTTGCTTCTTCTGCCTTCATGTTACATAACTGATATTTTTAGTACCGCATGTTTTTTATGTCTTCTCAGGAGTTTGTGCTACTTTTATTTCCCTAAAAGAGATTATCAGGGTGGTATGTTTGGATTTTCACTGTTATTCCTCTCTGTTTGCTCAAGGCACAAACTACTTTTTTCCTTTTTTCTTTTTTTTTTTTGGCTCATGGTTGATGTAGTAAAAAAGCAAAGACTGGATGATACTTGGAACATTTTGAAATTTGCTTACGTTTATCTTTGGTTGAGAAGTCTCTTAATAAGGAACTATACTTACCACATAGATTTCATGCAAATATGAAAAGGATTTCAGTCTATTCTAAGATCTTTGGAGGAAAAGAACCCTAACGGCTTATAATTAGATTTGAGGTTTGCTTAAATTCCAGGTTCAAAGAAAGAATCATAGGATATGAACTCATGTGGAATAATAGTTATAGAAAGTTATTTTGATTTGAGCAACACTAAATTCAGAAACACACCAGATGCAGAAACACATCGGGCTTTGATAGCTGTTTTAAAAACTCCTGGAACTTATATGGGGAATGATCATTACAAACTTCAGTCATTGTTTTTCTTATCTTTTTAGGTACTTTTCTTAGATGTAATGTTGAACATTTTTCTAGAACAATGAAAAAATATCTGTTAATTGGACAAGGAGTTTCATTTCTATTAGTGTTAGCCCATCAATATAAATGACTGGATGCAGCCCACACAGCTGCCTTGGATAACTTCGCAGGGTACTTAGCCACTTTAGTGATTAGGTTCCACAGAGCATAGGGAAAAAAAAAAAAAAAAAAAAAGACATGGTATCAAAAAATCCAGAGAGCAATTTTTCCTCTTTTAAATCCCCACACCTGGATATCAATTCCTATTTCTGCTTTCTCCTTAATACTGTTCTCATTTGTCTATATACTTCCAAATCATTACTGTTCTCTTGAGTTAGGCCATCATTACCTTTTGCCTGGGATATCAGAACAATTTCCAAACTGTCTCTGGTCTTGTCTTTTCCCACACTAAAGGTCTATCTACGGTCTTTCTAAAAACCAAATTATGGAATTTCTTGCTTCAGTATCTTCAGTGCAACCCACAGTCCTCAGAATACAATACAAACACCTTAACATGTCCTATTAGACGTTCTATTATCTTGCCCTCATTGTTTTTTCAGACTCATCTATCATTTCTTCCTTCATAGTGTATATTACAAGATATTGAAGAGTTTGCGAATTCTGAAAAATAGGTTTTTCATTGTTTTTGCAGGTGGGGTTCCTTCAGACTGGAAAATCCCTTTACATCCTCTGATTCCTTCTCCTGTTCCTCTGCCACCTTCTTTACTGGATCAGCTCAATTGAAAATGACCTCACCTGCATGTCCTTGCTAAAGTCCCTCTTCCCTGTTAGATTATGTTCTTTTCACCTTCCTCCTCACACCTTGATCCTCTCTTTGATTTTTAAAAATCTTCCTGCTAAGCTTCAGGGTAAGGAGTGTGGTTTTTCTCTTCATCTGTATCAAGTCTCTCCTGCCTTTCTCCTACAGGGACGCTTGTGATTACATTTACAGTCCATTTGTATAATCCAAGATCATTTTCATTTCTCAAAATCATTAACTTAAGCACACTTGCAAAGACCTCTTTTTTCACATAAGGTGACATTCACAGGTTCCAGGATTTAGGACCCGATATCTTTGGGAGGTATTATTCTTCCAAGGTAGGTTTGCTCTTCCAAGATAGGGTGCAAGATCATAATGGCAGTACAATAAGCATTTGTTACCTGAATGAAGACCCCTAGTCAAATATACTTGTCTCGGAAATGAGAATGTTACCCAACACCCAGAGTTTGGTCTAGGTCTTGTTGCTTGCTGCATAGAAAGCCAATCACTGAGACAATGAGTATTGCCAGGAAAGGTAGCTTTATTATTTTACGGGTGACATCAGCTAGAGAGATGGACATCACACTTCAAATCTGTCCCTCCTCCCCTGACTAAAGTTAAGAATTTATCATAGCCGGGAAGGAAAAACAGGTGGGGTGAGGAAGAGGAGTTGGTCAACAGAAAACGGGTGGTCGAATGAGGGGTTTTGTGTCTCATTGTAACCACATGCAGGAAAACAGGAATTAGGAAGGGTAAAGAGAGGGGTAAGGAGAGGAGGCAATTGACAGGCAGCAGGTGTGTTCACTGTACAAATGTGAGTTTCTCAAATTTCAGTTCTGCGGGCATCTGGCTTGTTGGAAAATTGGGTGGGTTTCAAACAGATAAAGAAATGACAAAATAGATGTTGAGTGAAAGTGTCAGCTATGTTTCATGTTTGCTATCACCGAGAGAAACCTTAGCTTTCTTTGTTCTATTTTCTTTTCCAAAGAAGCAAAAATGTTAACAGCAGAACTTTGCAGGCTAAAGCTTATCTTCTTGTTTTCTTACAACTTACTTATGTAGTACTCTAAATAGGCTTTAATAAATGACACCTGTTACCACCATACGCTCTTTCTCTAGCTTTAGCTCATGTAAATTAGCTATAATGGTTTTATTTTTAAAAAGTATTTCAGTTTTCTTTTTTATTTCTATAATACTTTTTAAAAGGACCTTAGCATCAAGAAATGGACTTGGAGCATTAAGATTTAATATATTTTTAAAAAATGGGCCAGATGCCGTGGCTCTTGCCTGTAATCCCAGCACTTTGAGAGGCTGAGACTGGAGGACTGCTTGAGCCCAGGAGTTCCAGACCAGCCTGGGCAACATAGTGAGACCTTATCTCTATAAAAAATTAAAAAGTTAACTGGGCATGGTGGCATGTGCCTATAGTGTCAGCTACTCAGGAGGCTGAGGCAGAAGGATCATCTGAGCCCAGAGGTCGATGTTGCAGTGAGCCATGATTGTGCCACTGCCCTCCAACCCGGGCAACAGCATGAGATCCTGACTCCAAAACAAAAACCAAACAAAGACCCTCATGGACTATAATTTAATTTTTGAAGTTTATTTCATGATTATAACTATGACCATCAAATGCAGCTACTGGGAGAAGGCGGCCAACAGTTGACGTATTGGAGGAATTCTCTTCCAGGGGTATAGGGACTTGCCAAGCACTTCATAAACTTGGTGGAATTTTCCCTGCTTGTTTTGTATAGTTGAGCCTTTTAATTTAGTAGTAGACATTTCTTGACTTGCATAACTACAGGCCTTAAAGTGAAGAAAGTTAAATATTTAATTAAAAATGGCTTTTTCTAAAAGATTTGTTTTTACTGTCTCCTAATAACTTAAAATGCAATTTAGAATAAACCCTCTAGTTATTGAATTGTTTCTAAAGGTCTATTAAAGGAAAGTAATTAGCAAGAAGACAGAGGAATAGATCCTCAGCCTTCTGTCTACTTTACCATGTGGATCTATTGAACATTTCCCAGTGAATGTTCTATTGAAGAACTTAATATGTAAATGGCTTAGCTCATCTTTCCTTGTTTCCTTCCTTTCTTCCTTCCTTCCTTCCTTCTTTCCTTCCTTCCTTCCTTTCATTCTTTTTCTTTCCTTCTTTCCCTCCCTCCCTCCTTTCCTCTCCCCTTCCTTCCCTCCCTCCCTCTTTCTTTCCTCCTTTCTTTCTTTTTTTTCATTATACATTTACTAAATCTGTACGTGTCCTTCAATTTTACTTCCAGAGATGAAGGCCAATTAAGAAATGGAACATCTACATAGCAAGAAAGAAGGTGAATGACTGTTGTAAAGCACTCTGATAAATGCAGTGTCAGAAATATGCATAGATGCTACAGAAAGAACTTTCTACTCAGTTTATGCCCAGTGGTATGATAAGAAGAAAGGATTAAGATGAAGAAAGGCTATCTGGAGGAAGGGAGGCATGAACTGATATCCTGAAATATAGGTAATATGTAAGAAATATATCTAGATGGAAAAGAGGGCTAGAAAGAAGAGGGCAAAGACAGTATGAACATGTGAAGATAAAGAGCAAAGAATACTCAGGCTCCTGCAAAAAATTTGGTAAACTTGGAATTAGAACTTGTATGAAAGGTAGGTAGGGATTGGTGGGGCTGAGATAGGCATCGCGTTGGAAAAATAGGCAGGGTCAGTGCAGAAGGTCCTTGTATAGGTTAGAATATATACCTGAATACAGTACTTAGATACATTGCCAGGCATTGGCACTACAGTAATAAATTAGAAAAAGGCTGCAACAAAAGAACTAAAAATTTAGTAGGCTAAAAAGTCATGGCAACAAATAATTGCAATAAATAAGATACTGACAAGTATTTGGCTGTCATCCTGGAGATGACACAGAGCACTTGGAGAGTTTTAAGTGGGAGAATAATGTGATTACATTGCATCTTAGAATCTCTCAGAATTGTAAAGAATGACAGGGAAGGTTGTAAAGTCAGAGACTAGGACACCATCTGGGAGATTCTATTGCACTGACCTAGGGGAGATATAAAGAACCTACCGGTGGGAATGACGGACAAGTGGAGGCAGAGCTGGGTTGCATTTAGAAGATGGCATTGGTAGGATTGCTGGGCTATGGTGAGAGAAGGAAATGTTGGGAAAGAAGATGATTCTCAGGTTTCTGACTTAGAAAACGTGAGCAGAAAGTTTTCTGTTCTTTTTAGTCTGCTGGAAGTTTGGCCTTTGCAGTGGCAGACTGGGAAATAAGCCTCTCTGTGTCCTCTGAGGAGGTGAATGGGTTATTCCATTTGGTCAGAGTTTCACATCCCTCGGACTATGATTTGTCAGAGGGAAAGGCTGCTGTCCTTTAAAGAAAGAGCCCTGCAGGAAACCTCCGCTTCCTTCATGCTCATGTGGACTGGCTTCCTCTGCATCCTGTCTCCATCTCCAGTCACAGGACCAGGTTCCTCTTCTCGGTTCCATCTCCATCTGAGTTGGAGAAGTTGCTCCTTGGTGCTGACTGAGAGCTGAGTACTCGGAGTCTGCCCTGTGGACACATGACTCTGTTTCTTAGGACCGAACTTGGGGTGAAACGTTAGAGGGCTCTTGCGGTTATTCATCCCCGGCATTAATCCATTCGATGTTTGGGCCTCGTTTGCCACTGACCTTTGCATGTGAGCTGGAAAGGTCAGAGATTTGGAGCAGGGACTTAGGCTCCAGCTTCTGGTGAGTGATTCAGTCCCATTCGCCAAGAAAGGAGAGCACAGGGTTAACCCTGTATTCTTCTAAGTCTTCTTCACTCTCTTGTCCCAACCCAGATGATGGCATGGCATCCGCCTTCACGTGGGCTCTGAAACTTGATCCTCATCCATCATTCCTCCCTCTTTTGCATCACCTCTCATCAGCTGCCGTAGCTTTATCCCTGGAACTGTGCTTGCATCCATCACTTCCTTTCTATTTCAGTCATCACAGTTCTGGCCCAGGTTCCCATGACCTCCCGCTCAGATGACTGCAGAAATTCTTCAACCAAGTCTCTCCAGTCCCTTCTCACTGCTTTTGGGGTTTTCTTAGTGTGATATGCACATCTGATCATATCACTCTTCTCTGAAAACCTTCCAACTCATTATTGCCTCCAAGAGCCACCTTCCAAAATATGATGCCAGCCCACACGTGGGATGGTGCCAAGGAGGTTGGTTTGGATGGCGAAAACATTTGGTTTTAGTTCTGGCTGGAACTAGTTCTCCTTGCAAGTCACTCTAGCTACTTTTTGTTTCTTCACCTGTAAAACAAGGGAATAGAATTAGATGTGGTCTCACAGGCCTATTCAGATGCACATTTCTAGGGAGCCATGTTTTTATTTTCAAGCCTTATATTTTGCAGACAGCTCTTGACTTACACCAGGATATCTATAGTACCATAAGCACCCTCTGCATTTTCTTGTGCTCTGTGGCTTTACTCTCACATTTGTTTGACATATGCTTCCTTTTCCATCCTTCAGTGATTTTCCCTGTTGAAGTCTTACTCATCTCTTCACACCCAGATCAAATTCCACTTTCTCCCACCAACCCTCTTATGATCCCTTCAGTTGGAATTAATCATTCTTTTGTAGGTGCTCTCAGGGAACTTTATAAATCACTTAAGGTGTTAGAATTGTCCAAGTATCCATCTGTCTTTCTAATACACTTTAAACTCTTTAATGCAGAGGCTTCATGTGTTTTCTTATTTATACCTCTCAAACTTGGCACCTTACATGTGGTAATGTTTTAGTCAATAAATGTTTGTTGCTTAACTAAATGGACATGATAAACTTCTTATTCATTAAGGAGTTAGTGTTGGTTTTCAAAGTCATCATTGGGGACTCTCATTTACTAGACTTGACTGATGAATTTCTAAATGAATTCTGGAAGTTTTCAAAAATCAAATTCAGCCCTAAAGGACAAACATACAGAGAGTGAATGCACTCTAATATTTATATTAAATTCCAATACAAAGTATTAAAAAGGTCCAGTGAAATGGAAGAGTGATTGGATTAAGTATAGGCTCTCATAGTAATGCTCTTGGTTGTATATTCTTTACACTAGTTTTATGAAATCACAATTACTATATGTACTTAAACTTATAACTGTCCAAAGAAGATTAAGTAACTTTTTCCTTATTTAAGAAAACTTTTTGCAGAATTGACCTATTCTCACGTAGACAGAAAATTGCTTGATCACTCTACTCTGTATAAAATCTTATTTTAATTTTGAAGAGACTGACCATGTTGGTGATCTTTTACACTTAAATACTTATCAAATTGCAGTTAGTGTACAAAGCTCTAATTTTGTCTTTGTACGCAGAGGAGAGTGATTAATTGCCACATATTCAAAAAGACAGTTAATGAAAGAAACAAAAAAGAAAAAAGAAAAGAAAGAAAAGGAGAAACCAGTCCCAGTGTGAGATGGAAGTTCTTTGCTAGACTAAAAATGCTAATAGGGCACTTGTCTGATTTCGGTTCTTCAGATGCAGAGATAAAAACTTCAGCTAATTGTATCTTTACTTCAGCTAATTGTATCTTTAGAATGGGATAAACACTTGGGTCTTTCTCTGTGCTTCAGCAGAGAGATTCAGTATCATCAGTGATGCTTGCCATCTGAAACTGCACTGTCGCAATCAGAGTGACTTTCCATTTAGGAGTCTCCTGCAGCAGCCGAAACTGGCAGGGCACTCCCATCCCCGGTGCGTGATAACTTTGTGGCCTTTCTAGCACTGGGGGTGAGGAAGAGGGTAGGGAAAATCTTCTTATATCTTGGCAACTAATTGATTTAGTAGGATTCATGACATTCAACAGACATCCTTAATACTTGCCTTGTCCTAAATTCATCTCGGACCACTGTGACATGGAAACGCAATTTCTTTCTGTGGAGCTACTTAAGTAATCCCACAGTGTCTAATGTCCAGTGCTCAGTTTGTCTTCCCGGCATGCTACTTCTTCAGTTTTGTGACCTGATTTGAGTGAATGACATGTGTTTTGGGGGGAGGAGGACTGGTGTGCAGATGGTTCGAAAAAAGAAAAAAAAGAAAACAAAATGTCAAACAGAGATTTCATTTTAAAATGGAAAAAATGATGCAGCACCAAGATTTCTATATGCAAACTAACCAAAATAAACTATGCTATAAGGTGTTTGACATGCACGATGCCATCTAATGAGGCATCGTTACCCTAGTTATTTAAACTATTTGAAAATCATTGTTAGCATCTGGTTGAGAGACTACCGAGTTTTACAGCTAATCTCCACACACACAGAGCTGCATGTTGGTTGCAAGACAGAATAGAGTGTACTTGTTCATTTCCTTGCTTGGAGTTGTTCCTTTCCTTTCGCCATCAGTTTTAAATTCAAATCTCAATGGTACTTCTCTGATTCAGGAACTAGTACTTTGTGCCAAAGCCCATTTTACTTGTAGTCCTATATTTAAATATTGGAAAAGGGATGTATAGGTACCTGAGAGAACGCTGTATTGAGATAGAAGAAAGCCTAAATGGTGAGTAGGTAAAAAAGAGAATCAGATTTGTCCTGTGGGATGAGACGGGTCACAGGGGAATTGAGGAATGAATACACACTGCATCAGACATCAGCTGTTAGAGATACAGTAATCACGCTGGCTATGTTGTGGGGTGAAGTAAAATTATGGGGTGTCGAGGGGAGGAAATTTTTCTGGGTTCAGGTCTTAAAAAGGAGGTTGTATTCAATCATTCATTCTCATGAGAAACACATCTCCAAGTTGGTTGTTTATAGTAATGTTGTGGAGAATTGCCACATTGATCTAAAAGAACAAAGGCATCCTAATAGCCCAATCTGTATAAGAATCTTGGTTTCCTTTCCTATATAAATGTCAAACTTTTCCACCACTTTGCCAAATCAATTTCCTCTTTCCTAGAACATATACAATGGTTTTCTAGAAGTTCCCCAAAGTGAAGTTCGTTTGGAAACTTGGCTGTCGGCTGGCTTCATTATTTTTTATTTTCCTCTGGGGCTCAGAGGATCTGGCTACTTTTTCACCTTGAGGATAAAGTGGGAACTTCCAAATGCCCAGGAATATAAATATATTACTGACTAGGTGCCCAGTAGAATAATGTAGCCGAAATTATTGGTTTTTTATGGTTATTAATACTGAATTATGCTGGTAAAAATGGTCTAAGATCCTATGATAAGAGGAACTGTGTAAATATGAAACCATAGTGTTAAACAACAGCTGCATCCTCAAAGGATATTGGAAATTCACTTATCTCGATTTGAATATGAGAAAGAGCATGAAATGTGTTAGCTTTTGAGATAGGGATGTGGATAAATTTGCAGGTTCATATATAGTGATTATTTGAAGTTTATTCTGACTTACCCCGCTGACTCTTCCCTGCTGGATTGATAGTAGATTTTAATATGCAGTATTTCTTTCATGTTTCAGCTACCCATATAACTTATGCCATCAGGTAATATGACACAGGGTAGGCTCTGGTAACTGCTGACCTTCAGTAATCAGGAAACATCATCTTTGCTCTGAGTAAATAGAATACAAGTGACAGGCTTAACATGGTGTTTTGAATCCTTTATACTTAAATTGGGAATTTTGAAACATTTTATTAGGAAAAATCAGTTCCATCTTCCATCTTTCCTTTTTTTCTCAAATACCTACTAGGTTGAAAAGGTGTAGAGCTATTCCAGAGAGCCAGCTGAAGAGGCCTATACTGTGAAAAGCTGGCAATGGGGTGGGCACCCTCCCAGAAGGTTTTTGTCTTGGTCCCTTGAATACCCTAGGCACCAGTTTCTTAGGTTTGCAAGACCCACTCACGGGTACTGCCTCTCTCTCTATTCCCTAAGCTGTGGCTTGAGGTTGTGAGGACACGGGGCATAATGGAGTGTATGGGGTGAGAGGGGAGATCTTAGGTGGCTACTGACACAGCCATACCTGTGTCTTTCTCAGCTCTGTGTGTGACATGGGAAGCCTAGAACGTGTAACTTGGGAGAAGGAGGCTTTACGATCTTCCCCCTATTTTTGAGTCATATTCATTCAGAGTTTGCTGCTTTAAGAAAGTCCAAAGTTAGCTATCGGTATATCACTATCAATTTTTAAAAATTCCTTTAGAGTTAGGGTGGTCAGATATAGCAAATAAAAATATAGGAAATAAAAATATCACACGAGACATACTTATCCTAAAAATATTTGTATTTCATCTAAATTTCAAATGTAATTGGCCCTCCTGTATTTTTTTCTACCCTATCTGGTAGACATTCTGGAGTTACTACCATCCTAAGTTTCCTCAAGGTGGATGAAATGTGATACCACATTGATGTCCAGCTAGATCACAAGCAGGGGTCAGAATTTCTCTGTATCATTGGCTACAGGTCTGTCAATACTCCTTCTTTCCAAAGTTGTTAGGTAGATATTTGATGTGCTCTACTGAACAGCATATCTGTGTATGGTTAAGGTTTCCTTTAAAACCCTTCCTAATCATCCTCAACTACTTTATAATGACTCAGGCTACCACTGAATAGAGAAATGGGGACCAAGAAGAGCCTTCGTGATGCTTATGCTGCCTCTGCACCCTGCCACCTTTTTGGCAGAGCACTGGGAAGAGCTATCCCTGCACAGGCCCACAGCAGAGGGCTCAGGTGAGTAGCTGTGCCTTATGAGTGAGACTGCCCTCTGTACTTCCATGTTTCCATCACTGGTGTCGGGGCTAGATCTAGAATTGCTGCTCTTGGCAGCAGCCACCCTCCTCCGAAACACTCAACCTCTCCTCGGTCATATTGCTTGGAACCACAGGGACAGATCTCACTGTGACCTTTACCAAGAGAAGCTCAGGAATTCTACAGCATTCCAGACCCTCACCCTCATTTTTCTCACTTCTTATTTCCTGAAACTCTTGAGCTTTTCTGGAACAAAGGGCCAACCACTCCTATGGCTACAATCTAGATCTTTTTATCTCTATACACATGTTTATCTCCATAGCCCCATTGATTGGTGACCACTCCATGCCTGTCTTTCCAGTTTATTCCCTCAATTGTAGCAACCTTTCACAGCCTCTCCTACCCTGCCCCAGCTTCTCACCACTTTTTTCTCTAATCCTAACCTCCTCTCTCAATCCCTTTTCAAGTTTAAACCTTGTCATCCATCATCATTATACTCATTTACTGGTAAACACTCTCAACTCCCTTGCCCTCCCCCTTTTTTATTATACTTACTTGGCTAAATTACAACTTGGATTAAAATAAGCTCGCTGACGACGCTGTGCTTAAACCTAGGCGGCTGAAATAAGTGGCACAAAATACACAATGAAGATGACTATGATCATCAATTTCAAGGCAGGCCTTAATTCTGCCAGTCATCCTGCCAATCTTCTTGTTTTCCCAGTCTCCTAGATTTATGCTGTGTACTTCTTCCTCTCAACCCTCCACAGCTTCTCTCCACCATCCCAACCCTCACCTGACAACCCCGTTTTCGACTTCACTGATAAAATAAAAGAATCAGCGGAAAACTTCTGCATGCTCTCATCACCTGCCCGGTCTTAACCCACATACCCTACCTTCTCTTCTTTGACTGTAAATAAACCATGGATATTTCTGGCTAAGGCCAAATACTCATGAGTGAGTAGCCCTCACCCTGCCTTCCCTACTCAAAGACATCACTTGGGCAATTCCCCCTTTCTTTCATGGCTCAACCATCTTCCCCTCTTGTTGGATTATTTCAGTTAGTTTACAAACGCCTGGTTTGTCATTGTTCTAACATTTATACCCTCTCCCGACCTCACTTCCTTTTCTAGATATTCCTCATTTCTCTTTGAAAGAGTTATCCTTGTTTCCAATTAATCTTCTCATGTCTGTTGAATCAAATAATCTCTGTTGATGGTCAAATCATCTTTTGTCCCCTCCCCCATTGAACTAGTCTTATCAGATCATCTATGATTTCCTCATTGCTAAACCTAATCAGAAGCATTTGATGTCCTTGAAATACTTTCTTCACTTAACTTCCAAGACACAATTACCTTGCTTTCCTTTTAGTTTTCTAGATACTTATTCATGGTGCTCTTTGTCTCCTCAGTTGGAATGTGTCAGGACTCACTTCTTAAAATTTCTCTCTTCTATTCGTTCTCCCTTGCCTTCCCTACAGCAGGGGATCTCCTCCTGTTTCATGGCTTTGAACACCATCTACTTGCTTATGACGTCCATATTTATTTATCCTGCCTGGACTTCTCCTCCGAACTTTAACGTCCAAATATCCCATATACACAGAAGCCTACTTGATGTTCCATGGGGGATGTCTCTACATCACACAACATTTCCCAAATAGATCTGACATCCTCCACTTCACCTCTGATCTTACAGTTGTCTTCTATATCATCATTAAAAGAAAATTCATTTACCTATTTGTTTCAGCTTAAATCTTGCTGCTAACCTTGACTCCTCACATAGTCTTGCATTCTACAATGCATTTGTCATAAATTCTATTGATTCTACCTTAAAAATGTGTCCTAAATTTATCCCATTCTTATTACCCCTGCTACAACTCCTGAGTCATTTGCCTAAATGATTTTCCTGCTTCTTCTCTGGCCCCTTTGGCCTACTTTCATCCAAGTGGATTGGGATCGTGCAAAACGCAACTTTTGTCAATCACGCTCTGCCCACGTGGCTCTCTGTCTCCTGCCAGACCTATATTACCATCCCAGTGCTTCTCTAACTTTATTTTCTACCGCTGTTCATTCACTCTCCTCTGACCGACCACTAGGCTTCTTTTTTTGTTGCTTAAGACAGATGAGCATGGCTCTACCTCAAGGCCTTTATACTTGTTAACCCTCATCTGGAAAGCTCTTCCCTCTATCCACTTGGCTAGTTCCTTTGTCTCAGTCTGTTTTTTACTCAGCAGTTGTCTTCTCAGGGAAGCCCTCTTCTTTACCTAATTTATATTTTTAGACTATTCAACATTCTAGAAATTTCTCGATAACTTTGTTTATTGTCTGTCTTCTTCATCAGAATCTAAACTCAATAAGGGCAGGAGTGTTAGTCTGTTTTGTTCTTTGTTATATATTCTCAATGTCTTGGCACATAGAAGCTGCTCAAATATTTATTGACTAAATAAATGAAAATACGAATACTAATGTGGAATATGCTCACGAATCTGTGAGGAATTTAGAATGGGTATCGTTGTGGATTTTACTCACTTTATTCTTTGGTATATTATGAATGCAAATATGCTTTTCAGAAGACTAGGTAAAGAGTCCTAGAAAAATGTGTGTGGGGGGGTACAAGATTATTTTAAGTGAATAGAGCTTGCTTTTATGAAGTAAATAGCATTATAGGAGCTTAGACTACTGGGAGAGAAGAGACAGACCATTCTGAATGTGGTGGAACATCTAAATAATATGGCCAAGGCAGGTTTGTGAATAAATGATCAGGTGTGCTGAGCTCTAATACATCAGCTTGTGTATTGAAAAGATCCAGGAATCAGAAGATGCAAGCACTTAAGCAGAAATGAGACTGGATTTCTCATTTTTCAAAAGAAGGTATTAATATCTCCTCTGCGTTGACTTCCTTAGTGAGTTTCCGTGATTATCAAATGATATGGCTACAGAAATGTACGGTCGCTTGTGAAACGCTACACAAATGCAAGGGATTATTTTGGGCACCATCGCCAAGAAATGATCCTGTAGAGAGTGTGAAGCAATCAACAGTCAGCAGAATGAAAGTCGTAATTTATCTAGAGGCTCATTGTTGGCTGCTAGGGAGAGGGAGAATGTGGCTAATCTGATGGATTGTTGTGGTCTGCGGTGCATAAGAGGTTAAGGCAACTGATTTGGAATCTAATGGAATTTCTGCGTGTAGTTTGGAGGCTGCTCACAGGAACTCCTTGGGGCTATAATGTGATTTGAAGTGGAGGAGGGACTGAAGGCATAAAGTAGGTTTCGGGAGTCTGTGTACAAAGTAAACAGCATCGGCCAGTCACTTTGGTAGACATGAATTCCAGGGAAGGGATCACCAGAGAGTTCATGATGACCACCTCTTGGCAAGGGCACACATGTAGAAGACAAAAGGTGGCAAGACAGCACAAAACAAAGCAAAAGGTCATGGCTCTGAGGTCGGGCAGACCCATAGCTTGGCTAACCTCAATAATGCTTCACACACAAAAAAACATGGCCGGTCAAAATGCACAGATGACGCCCACTCCAGGGTCTCACATCCTTTGCAGTTATAACATTTTTTCCTTATTTCTAACCTCCTGCAGCAATTTAAGCCTGTCTCCTCTTTTTATAGTGGTCATAAAATTATCCAGCCTCCTTTTAAAATACAGCTACTGCATTTGACTCTCTGATCTCCTGCAGCACTGAATTCCACTGTGTGCAGAAGTATTTCATTTTATTGGTTTTTAAATTTTCTTGCTGCGCCATTCATACGAGTACTTATTCTCATATTGTGCAATGGCATTTTAAGCTTGGGGATTGATAACTTTGTTCCCCCTGTACCTTTCCTAATCTTAAATAGTGCAATTAAGTTTCTTTCTAACTATGCTCATTGTCAGGCTGGAGAAACCAGGTTTTTATCATCTTTCACTGCATGTCAGTCCTGCCAGACGCCTAACCTCCCTCACAGGCCTAATCTGGACTTTCTGCTAAGCGCACTGCGCCCTACCCTATAATCACCCCCAGGCAGCAATTGGGAGATACTTTGAAAATCGTGAGGTCATTACCTGACAAAATCTTACATTTGGGTAATGCTTTTATCCCTCGGACACCCGTTGTTCTTTGGCAACAATCTCTGCTCTCCAGACAGCTTTGGTCTTGCGAGGAGGAATGCTCTTGTTGGCGTGCGCGTGTGTGAATCCTGGTGAGGGCCTCACCCCAGCTTTGCGGCCCCCACAAGGCAAAGTGTTTGAGGATTGATGGAATGTTCTCGAGGTCTGGCAGTAGGGAGTGGTATTTGCTGTCACTGCGGGCTGGTTGTTCAGGGTGGTCATCCAAAAGCCAGATAACAAAGACCAGTAAAATACAGCAGAGCATCCAGTGGTTGCTAGAGGCAAAGAAGAGTGTTAGTTCAGCCTTTTGTTGTGGCTATGCTTTCAGCATCCACGCATGTTCGAAGCCCTGAACTGGCGCTAGGCTGATGCTGTGTAATTTGAAGCAGGCAAAGCACAGACGCTGGCTCTTAATAAATATCTGCAGGCTTTAGTGGTTCTACATCCCTTCCTTTTAAAAGGAAGAAAAAAATCCCTCCAGAGGGGTTCACAGTTTTTCCTGTTCCCCCGATTCACAGCTTTTTGATGGACCCATGCGGCTCCTATCTCAGGACGGTCTGACCAACTCGATTATGAACCTGCCTCGCGAAGGCAGGGGACTTGTATTTTTGAGGACAACGACATGACTGCTTTGAAGTTATTTAATACCAACTCTTCAGGGCTCATGCATGGCAAGGCTTTGCTCCATTATCACACGTTTAATAATGTGGAGCAAAGAAGCATCAACCGGCATTACATTTCAGACTCTAAGGTCCAGCAATGTAGATTAACCTAATGGAAGTCATACAAGCAGCCAGCACTGAATTCTGAAACGTAGGCTGGGACTAGGGCGCGACCGGTGGGACCATTTCATGGGTCCTCACACACTTTTATCTTGAGTGCCACATTTAAGAGGGTACTAATAAACTCAGAAATAGAAACAAATACTATCTTCATGCAACATTTAAAAAATCACAATAAGGGCAAAAAGACACGATATACAAAATATCAATATTCAAGTAAAGGTGGCACAAGTATAACTGATTTTTTTCCTTTGCCTTGGGCTCTGGTATAGCTTGGTGTGGTACTGTGCATTGGTGCAGGCCTCTGGGCTCGCCCATTTGCCGGGACATGATAACATCTTACTACTCTCTGCTGTGTAAGGCTTATTCCCTGGCATGCTTTTTAGGAGTGTCTAGGGTTTGGAATGTATGTTAAAACAAAATAAAAACAAAACGAAAATGCCTGGAGTCTGTCTGACTCTTGTTTCCCTGGGCATTGCATTCCTATTGACATCACTGAAGACATTGCTCAGTGAGTTGAAAATTATGCTGTTTTGTTGTGCTTGAACTTAAGCTCGGGTAACTGATACATAAGATAATGCTTTTGTGTGCTGTTTTATTTGATATAGTTTTTTAAAAAACCACGGATCCAAAGAGAAGGAAGAAAAAAATAACATGTGTTTCATAGAATACAGAATTGTAATTACTTAAAATGAACAAATATATAGGACTTGAGAATTAAGGGCTACTCGTGTTCCTGATATGGTCCTGCACTGTTATATTGTGGGACAGCTCAGAATATCACTTCTGGGGTAGTCTCATCATTCACTGCTCTTCTTTTCAGGACTCTTATCTGAGCTGATAATTATCAGTTAGGTGATAGGTAGGTAGGATGGGTTTAAAACAACTGCCCTATTGCCTTTAGCTCAACTGAAGAATTATGCTTGGTCTTGAGGCCAGGATGGATCTTCCTTCTCCATATCTACTCTCTTATATTAGCGCATCCAGTGGTGGGAGCAAGATGGGGAGCCTGACTTACCTTATTCTGTCTTGGGAATCTGAAGGTTGAAAGTAAATGTCCTTTCTTATTCCTGGTAGATAGAACAAAGAGACTGGGCCATGAATGAACCGAGATCCTCCCCATGTTAACTCCTCTCGGAAGATAAATATGGCCAATTCAAGTCAGGTCTTACCAGAATTAGTCACTGGAAGAGAGAATCTGAAGATGCAGGCTGGTAGGTGTATTTCCGGTAGAGCTCAGCATGGCTGATCGTTTATTCACAAACCTTCCTCCTTCCTTTGCCACGTTACTTAGATGTTCCACTACATCCAGAATGGTCTGTCTCTTCTCTCCCAATAGTCTAAGCTCCTACAATGCTATTTACTTCATAAAAGCAATCTCTAATCACTTAAAATAATCTTGTACCCCCCACAATGATCCCTAATACACATGATAAAAAGCCATTTTTGTAAGTCTGGCTTCTTTTCTGAAACAAGAGCCGTGTTCTGCAAGATCACTATCTAAACAGCTAATTGTCAACACTTTCAAGGGTTATGGATATCAGCAGATTTTTAAAAAGATTAGGTGCAGCTCTTAGAGAGTAAACAGAAGAGACAGAACAAAACAAAATTTAAGCAAGAAGGAATTACATTTTCATGTAAAAGTACAGAGGTAGATAGTTGGGGGCTAGTATGGGGTCAGGACTCAGATTTCTTCTGTCTTGTTCTCCTATCTTTTGTGTCTTCTATTCTTCACATCAACTTATGGTCAAGAATGGCCAGTCCAACTTCTGTCAGCACATCAGTACTCCAGACAGCAAGAAGAAATAACAAGTCAAAACGGGATATAGGTAGACATCAGCTGTCTCTTTATTAAAGCATCTGGAAACTGCATATGGCTCATATCCCATTGGGGAAAGCTAGGCCATGGCCACACCTAGTGGCATGGGAAACTGAGAAAGTTGAAATATTTTCCATGGCCAGGTACCCAGCAAAACTGTAGAAGAGGGACGTATGGAGGAAGAGAAAAAGAACAGCTATTGGGGTACAACTAGCAGTCACCACATGAAAACAACTGTTGGTCTCAAAACTTTGGGAAATGAGATATGAAGCAGTTACATGTGGTATCAGCTCACAAGTCTCCCTTTCTTTCTGAAGACTAACTCACTTCATTCTAATGGCTGACTTCTCAATGGCAGCAACTCTGGTTTAGTCAGTAGGTGGTTCAAATTTTAAATACATTGATTTTTGTGTCCTGTCCTTTATCTTTGATAAACTCATTTTATTATTGGATCACTTAAGTAGCACACAATTGTGCTGAAATTCTTGATTTTTCTTTTCTTAATGATAACTTATGTTATTATTTTCTCTTTGTTTCCTTTAATTTCTTTTCCCTAGGTAAAATTAGGTGTGACCTGATTAGCCAGTACATTCGACTTCACTGTAATTTATCATTCTCTTCTTTACTGAATTTTATAACAGATTAACCTTATCCACTTCTTACTTTGAAGATTATTTTTTAAAAATTCCAAAGCTTGAATAGAAATACCACATGGATCTACATACATTCATATGTTAGACATGAAACATTACACTTAGCTATTTAACTAAATGGAAATTCATAACACTTTGCTGAACACTTACTACTGAGCATGTTTAAGTAACTGTTTCTTTAATGTTAAAAATCTATCTGTTCCTACCAAAAGCAAAGATGGTTAAGTTTAGGGCTTTTGTAGTAGCTGGCATTAGTAAATTTAGCACTTATTGTTCTGACATTCCCTAAGAGATCCAAATGTCCATAATTAGAATAAGGATACACATACCACCTCCTAAAGACATTGAAGGATATAGCACTTGGAAATACCAATATGTATTTGAGTCATGTGGTTGCAAGGCTGCAAATCAAATGCATTTAATTTACAGGTAAGAAAACCTAGCCAGCCGCCCAGCATTTGTTTCTCAGAGGAATTTATAATTTTGAGTTCTGAGGATGTATCTGTTGAGAATGCCAAATAACTATATTCTGTAATTTCATAGAGGCCAAATGCTTAGGTCAGATAATGTTTCCTGTAATCTAGAAACAGGGGTGTTAGTTATGTTGGAAGCTGCGTATTATTTGTGGTTCTCCAGCTCTGTGCTAGAAGAAACTCTTAAACAGTCAGGTGAATAGAGAGAAAATTTGTCTACTCTGGTAAGCAAATGACAAATTTATAAATCTTAGAAGGGGAAAATTAAGGCACAGTGTAAATATTATTCATTTGTTAAATTTGAATAGCCCAGTAGTTGATAACCTTAATAGTACCTATAATTATGGTCATGGTAGCAAATTCCTTTCTTCGACCCTTGGTTTAACATGGCCAGAGTCTACTTGGTACTATTCTGTTCAGTTTATTCCTGCATAACTGATGGCAACCAGTAAATTGGCCAGAGGTGGAACAATCAAGTAGAATCAGCCTGAACCTGTCACAAAGCAATATTGCATGGTTCCTTATGACCTGACTTTACTTGGATGAGAATCATGAGTCTCTGTTAAACCTTTAATCCCCAAACCTAGATGGCTACTTTAAAATTTGAGTCACTTTGATAAGACTAAGATTCATGCTTATGAAAGTTATACCAATAGCTGTAAATTGTGATATTGCATTCAATATTATTGAGGTGGGGCCAGTGAGATTTTGGTGTTGCATAAATAAAAAATAGTCTCAAAGTCAGATTCTAAGGATAGTCCAGGGAGCTTAAGCAAGCTCCTTATATCTTGTGGATCTTATTAATGCCCCCTCTGGGTAAATGCTGCTACATAAGCTGAATTTATCTGCCAATGAGAAAGAACTAAATCAATGCAACCGGCCAAAAGAAAGAATGCATATGATACTCTTGACTGTGGAATTCATTGCCTACATTGATAACAAGTAAATAAATAACATTGAAATAACACCATGCTCACACTAGGAAGCAAAGAGAAATTGAGAAAGTCAAATGGTGTGCGCACACTTCAGTGCTATCTTACTTGCTGCTTTGACTCGCACTAAGCTTATATTGCCAGTCCGGGGGCTCAGAAGTCCGAATTAATAGCACACTCACATGTCCTGTAGAGTGTTAGCCTTCTTCCAGTTTTGAATTTTTAGGGTTCTTTGTTTTCTTTATGTATTTTTAACCTTTCTCTAATCATTATACAGTTAGACTGGTTTTGAATGTTGTTATACAATCCTAATTCGTGACTGTCTTACATATTTTTGCTCTGTCGACATTTTGCTATTTGTAAAGTAAATAAGGAATTTATAAAAGCGCCAGTGGAGCAGCATGAATTTTTGTTTTCCTTGAGTAAGAAAACACTTATAATCTGAGATTGCCTCAAGCAGTGTTTATGATAAATCCTTGATATAAGAAGCACAACAACCGCCTCAACAGAAGTTTTTCTTAAAGCACCATGAATATGCAGGGTCAAAACATTTCTGTTCTCTCCTTGCTTGGAAATCTCAGGTAGAACTTCCTCTCTGAACACTTTTCCATTGCTTGAGGGAGTAAACAGGAGCACTCAGTATTTCTGCTTTCAGCTTTCAGCTTTAAGAGAGTTCCCTTCTCAAAAAGCATCTTGTCCTAAGGGAATGTTTGGAGATCCGTGACTGTTATAAAAAGAAGTGCTGTGCGGTGAAGACACACTACATAATAGCTCATCAGCTGGAGATGCCAGAAAACAATTTAAAAAGATGAACATTCCTGTTTGTTTTCCTTAATTTTTCTTTGCCAGGGGACCAGTGACCAAACACACATACTCAAGCTGCATCTTTGGAACTCTCACATACACGCACATACACTCACACACAGACTCACATTCACACAATGCTAATTGTAGATATAATCATGCTACTAGCTGTAATTTGCTGTCTTCTTACTAGTGTCTGTTAGTGGCAACTTTGCTACAGGCTATCATTTTTATTGCCGTGGGAGTCAGTGATAGGCATAGAATTATTGCCTGATAATGACACCATTACTGCGTGTCACTACTGTATTTGGACTTGGGGCTATTTGTAACTTGTTTGATCCCCAGCACAGAGCAGTAACTGAGCAAGCTATTCTAAATGTGCACATTTGTTATCCAGATACCATAGATCAGGGTCAGCTGGGAAGCACCAGACAGTACATTCAGGGCTGTTGTAAACTCATGTTGAGTTATGTCTGTGCACCCAACCCAACACCATTCGCTCTTGGCATTTTTAGATGGCGCCAGTCTCTGGACCCATAATTTGTGCATATCTGTGATTGAAAGTAGGTCCAGTAAAGGAAGCCATATGGTTTGTCGTTCAAGTCCGATGCATTTGTGAAGCAACACATGCAAACTCAAGCACACCTGGAATTCAGAGGCAGAAGCCCTGACAGAGCAATCTGTTGTATACCACTATATATGCTTGAGAATTTGTGGAAAGAAGTCGCTAAAGGGACTACCTGCCTTGATATAACCCATATCTTAATACATCACCTACATTAGCTGTTGGGCATTTATTTTTTATGGCTGGTTACATTTTTACACTCATTAGTTTTCGTTGACAATTGAATAAATAGGGTAGCACACAGTCTATTTACGGGAATAAAAGGAATAGGAGGCATAACTTGAAAATACAGGCATTGCCTTAAGTGTATTGTATTGCAGTGCTGTAGAAGGTTTTTTACTAATGGTGAGTGTTGTGTGTGGTCATTGCTGAGTTTTGTGTAACTAAATGTGGGAGCATCTTTGCATTACTTTTGTCCTCTGCTAGTAGAGAACTCCTCTAAGACAGAAGCTGGTAGTGTTGCAGAATGTTGCATGGATCACACATCTGGATTGCATACACCAAATATTACTTTATATATTTGGGCCCAAGGGAGAGTTGGGCTGAAGTGCAATTAAGGCAATGCCTGTATTTGTCAGAGTGCATTTGTCAGTCAGAAATCCATATCATATCTGTATTGCATGTTACTGCAGAAATGCTGGATGACTAACAGAGAGAAGTTGTGTAGGCACACAGAGACATAGTCGTTTTGTGATCTAGGGAGACATAGAAGAGACTCCTTTGGTGTGAGTGGTACAATCAACATCTAAACAATCATCTGAGGGTACGTTAGCTCATCTTGGAAGAAACTTTAGGATTTTTTGTATGTGAGAAACAATGGAACAAAGAAAAAGAGCAAAGCCACCTACATTGATCAAAAGATGTGCTTGAACATCATGGATTAAGCTGGAGGATGTTATGATGAGTGAAATGAGCCAGACATGGAAAGACACATGTCACGTGTTCTCACTTACACATGGGCGCTAAAAATTCTGATCTCGTGGAAATAGGGAGTAGAATGACAGAGGTTGGGAAGCATTTGAGGGTAGGAGTGGGGAGTGAAGAGACATTGGTTAATGGGTACAAACATACCATTAAACAGAAAGTTCTGATGTGTGAGAGCAGAGTGGGGTGGCTATACTTAGCAATGATGTAGTGTATATTTCAAAGTAGCTAGAAGAAAGAACTTGAAATGTTTCCAACATATAGAAATGACAAGGTCTCAATGTTGTGGATACCTCAAATACCCCGATTTGATAATTACTACATTCTGTGCATACAGCAAAATATCACATGTATCCCATAAATATGTAAAATATTATGTATCAGCTAGAAAAAAAAAAAAGATGTGCTTCAGTATCCAGCAATTATGTTAGGTTAAGGGTATGTCACTAGGTAGAGTAAAAAGAAATTGCAAGTGTTGACATTTTATATGAGAACTATAATAAAGGAGGATATCATTATTCTTCAGCAAATACTATATTCTAATAGCAGCCATAAAAGGTGAAGAAAGTAAACCAAGCAATTTTTTTAAAGGTAGAACTCAACCGTGGGCTTTTTAAATCATGGGGAGATAAAGTTTTAGAAACTTCTTCAAAATAGAGACATTGAGAAAGAAGTATGGGTCAGAGAGGCGAGTCTGCAGGTCATCTAGATTTTGAAGTCTGAGCGACAAGACTAGGAGAGATATGGCTGAACTCTGGGAGGATTTGCGTTACTTTAACCCAAGTGTGAGGGCAATCAATAACAAGAAATACTCTGACCAAACAAGTTCAAGTTATTGATCAAAGTTTCACTGAATTTTGCCTTGGCAATATGACTGTATGATAATAGCACTATAATAAGGAACAAAACATGCAACATTTTCAGCGGCGGGTGGACACAAAATTACCTCCAATTTGGAGGAAGTCTAGGAGTAATTGGGGAGGATTTTGTCTTACAAAGAGTGTAATTAATGGAAATGATATACTTTTATATACATAGACGGATGAGGTTGTGTGCACAAGAGGGCTCTCAGATACTGTAGAACATCACCGTTCCTACTCACTCTTACCATATCAAATAGCTGTGCACTCCATAACGACGTTTTGGTTAAGGCCAGATAGCATATACAATCATGGTTTCATAAGATTATAATACCATAGTTTTACTGTACCCAACCTCTGTTTAGATATGTTTAGATACACAAATATTTATCATTATGTTACAACTGCCTACAGCATTCAGCATGGTAATATGCCTTACAGAATTGTAGCATACTTCACAGGGCTGTGGTCCAGGAGTAAAAGGCTGTGCCACATAGCTTAGGTGTGTAGTAGCCTACTTTATCCAGGTTTGTGGATGAATACTCTGTAATGTTTGCATGACAAAATGTCTAATGGTACAATTCTTAGAATGTATCGTCATTAAGTGAGGAATGACGATAGTCTACATTCACCTTATCCCTCTGCTACTCACCATCACCATGACTACTTGGAAGAAAAGCCAAGAAATCAGGAACACTGGACTGGGAAAAGACAGAAGCTCACCCTCTTGGGGTCCTGGGAAAAATTTCAAGAAATCTAGCCAGTTGCTGCCTGATTTTTCTCCCATCCTTGCTATCACAGATCTGCATCCAATGGTTCATGCTCTTTTTTTTCCATAGTATTATGCATATAGTTACTAGGACATATATTTGTTTCACTAGTAATTTTAGTGTAACATCATTATGTCTTGAGCAGTTAAGAAGGATCAGGGCTGTTCTGAAACAGTTTTATTTGCTTAATGTATTTGTCAAACACTTACACAGTGCTCAATGTGAACCAGGCACTTTTCTCAACACTTTACCAATAGAAACATATTATGATAGACAAAATTGAATGAACAATTTCTGGTGAAATGTAGTGGAATTCCTTTTGGCTCAAATCATTCAGATTATTAAAGGATTTATGATTATATTTATGTTGGGAGAGGGAAAGAGCAGAGGCTCAACATGTTAATGTTGAAAAATCAGACCTAAATTCCACATTCAATCAGGTTTCCTTTCATGCGGTCCATAGTCCTCAAAGGAGTCTATGAATGTGCTTTCGGGGACTGCACTTATGAGTCTGCCTGCTCATTTATACAGGAGAAGGGTATATGTTCTTTATTAGACTCCAAAAGGTGCCTGCAACTTACCATGGTGGTGGTAGTTCACAATGCTTTTCTCCAACCATCATCGCTACCTTTTAAGTTCAGTTTAACATAAAGACACTGAAGAGGAAAATTAAAATATGTACTGTGTAAAATATGTGCAGAATGCATATTGATGATATTGGCTTAAAGAATTTTCATTAAATTTCCTCTTTTAAAATGCATAAAATAGCAACAACAACAAAAAACAAAGTAAGCCCTTTTAAAAATAATACATATTTTTTTTTCTTACAGAGACAAGGGTCTCTCTATGTTGCTCAGGCTGGTCTTGAGCTTCTGGCCTCAAGGGATCCTCCTGCCTATGCCTCCCAAAGTGCTGGGATTACAGGTGTAATCCATTTCACCCAACCAAGGCAAACTCTTTAAAAATTGTCTTCAGTGCAACAAGAATAGAGAAGTAACCCTAAACTGCAAAATATCAAGCATACCTCCCAAATCCTTGATGACAAATGCCTGAGACAAGGGAGTTTCTGGGTTCTGACACAAGCCGTCTAGGACAAAATACAGATTTCCTCAACAGTGTCACAGTTCTGAATAGAAGTGGTGAACAAAACATTCCTTCTGTTATGGAATTTACATGATAATGTGAGAAGACAGAAAATAAAAGCTGCACAAGGGAGTATCTAATAGTGATAAATGCAGCAGTGACATTAGGACAAAGCGATGCGTTGAGTATCTTGGTGGTGAACGGAACCTCCCTGAAGGATGGCATTCGAGCAGGGATGCGGAGACCAGAAGCAGTCAGCTCGGCAAATACTTGGGGGCAGAGAGTGCCAGGAAGAGGGAGAATAAGTAAAGGGAATCTGAGGCAGGAATGATCTTGGCAGGGTTAAGGAATAACAAGAGGTTGATGGTGGCTCGCATTAGCCATTGTGAGACTGTGAGAAGTGGTAGGGAAATGTAAGTGCTCTAAACCTCGATGAGGTAATTGGAGACAATTTAAAAAATGAGGAGGTGGGAAGAGTTGGAAGTGCACTAACTTCTTCATCTTTTGTAGTAGGCATCAGGCTGTTCTTCTAAAGTTAACACATGTTCAATAGTACAATCATTCCAACCTCTTAAAAATTTGGAAATAATTTCTTAAAATGTAAAATGTTAATATCTCTTGTGGTTAAAAAAAAAAGAAGTTCAGCATTCTCTCTGGTTACAGTTTTTTCTTTCTTCTGGCAAATTCAAAGGAGAGTTAATATTTGTTTGCTAAAATTAACATTGCTATGATTCCAGTTTTGTAAAATTATTTTTTATTTCTTTTGTCCTTCCTTCTCCTAATGTAGATAAGGCATATATAAAATGTCTGGAATGATGTTCACCAAGTGGCAATGATGGATGTTTTTATTTGTTATCTACTTGTTTTATAATTATTTTTCTAGTAGTATAAATTGTCATTTATTTGCCATTCATATTAATATTTTGTGATTTTTTTTCCTGTTGCTATGATTTTTTTGCTCCTACCTTTTTTTTGGCCTAAGAAACTAATGGAATGATTTTCTGTATGTATTTCTCTTTCCTGCTTTATTTCGAGCATTTTAATTTTACTCAAAATCTTTCACTGGTCTTTTGTAAATTATAGTTTTCTTATTTTTTTCAAAGATACTGCAATAGGAACAACCTTATCAAAACATTTCCTAGTCTTTTCTACACTTATGAATTTTAGTACTTTCTTCCAACCCTCATATTACATAGAATCTATAATTTTTAGCTATTTCTACATTTTTTACATTGATCTTTAATGTCTTTCTACAGTTGAAACCTATATAATAACACCATATAATACATTTTAGTAGCTAATGGCTACTGACATGACAAATTCAAAAATTGCTCTTGCTGTTAATCACGTTCTTTTGGATATGGGAGTTTAAAAATCATCGGTGTCTATTTTTGATAACTTATTTAATACTATTCGCGAAACAATTGTGTGTGCTTATCTTTAACGTTGTAAGTAAATACACATCACAGAATAAGCACTTCTGTCAATGAGAATAAGCACTTTCTGTCATAAAATGTAAAATGAGCAGAAGCTGTAAATGTGTTTCCACCTGTTGCCGTTTGCCTTGGACACTGATGTGTCTTCTATCTTCCTGGAGTAGTTCTTGCTATAGAATGATGACAAAATGACCAGACCTGAATTTGGAATGCAGACTGGAGGTCAGACAAAGAAGTGCCAACATACTACTTTTGGAAGTTACCTGTCAGTCAAAGCAAGGCCACAAAATATTTCAGACCAACCCATAGTCAGCGGAATATACAGCTAGGTGAGAGGGTTGTCTGGTGGTGGAGGTGGACAGTAGAGAGCAAACATGGGTCATGGATTCATGAAATGAAAGTTAAATCTGAGGCAAGATAACAAAATTATCTATAGACAAGTAATAGTGACTGCAAATAAACCATGTGTATGTGAGGTAGTTCAGTACAAGTTTCCGTAAAACTTATCAGCTATATTCTAGGCTGTTGAGATAAAAGAACAAGATAAGTATTAATGAGCCGTGTTCAGGGTGGTTGTGATGCTTCTTCCACTGGAACCAAGTCACAACCTGCATATCCTTGAGCGACCCCTACTCAGGCACCTACGTGTCAGGCTGACTGGATTGGTGAAAGAGGTTGATAGGGCTCTGCCTCCATTTTACAATCTTGCAGGGAGACACAAAGACTGTCTTTAAACTTTTTTTTTTTTTTTAGTTTCTCTAATATACACAACTCTTTCAGCCCCAGGTGGGGAACCTTCCTCATGCTTCTATTTGCTCTTAGCGCTGACCGGGATGCTCTGCTTTCTCTTGGCAGCCAAATCTATGTAATTATAGACGGAGAATTGCTAGAAGGCAATTGAAATGGGTGTAGATATAGAGAGGTAACCCTTCTGCAGAAATCTGAAGGATGAAAAGAAGCCAGATATGTGATGTCTCAGAGCCAGGAAGGAATTTTTCCTCTCCTGGAAGTGAAGGGAAGCAGCTATGGGGGTGTATAGAGAACGGAGGTAAGAGTAAGAGCCAGTGCATGCAGGACTGTGAGCATTGTACTACAGGAAAGGTAAGGACATTATCTGAAGCTCAGCAGGAAGCAAAGAAGGTATATTAAGGGGGTGCATAATTGCGTTCTATTTTAAGGGGGTGCATAGGTTGAAAATCTTACTTTATGTGGAAAATACACAGAGGGTGGGGAAGAGAGAAAATGGGGAGAATGGTAAGGGGACCATTGCAGAAATTCGGGTGACAGGTAATTGGTGACTTAGAGTAGAATGACAGAGAAATAGAAGTGGAAAGATTCAAGGTATATTTTGAATTTAGCAATAACAGGACTTAGTGATGGATTCGATGTAAGGAGTGACTTAGAGCAGTGGTCCCCAACCTTCTGAGCATCAGGAACTGGTTTTATGGAAGACAATTTTTCCACGGATGGGGGAGGGGTGGGGAGTTGGGCAGATCATCAGGCATTAGATTCTCATAAGAAGTGGCAACCTAGATCCCTTGCATGTGCAGCTCACAATAGGGTTCCCACTCCTATGAGAATCCAATGCCGCCGCTGATCTGACAGAAGACAAGTTCTGCTCACCTGCTGCTGTGTGGACTGGTTCCTAACAGACCATGGACCACTACTGGTCTGCTGCCTCGGGGGCTGGGGACCCCTGACTTAGAGGGAACACTTAAGAACAACGTCCAGGCTCCTACATAGTCAAATAACAACGATCAAAGCAGATCGCGAGATAGATTTGTAGACTAGGCTGCTGGCGAGGATATGCCAAGATAACTGATCGGGAGTAACACTTATTTAAAGAAGGGCTTTGATCATAAAAACTAAAGTACAGTCAGAGCACGGTGGCAGGTGGGGCTCAGAGAAGAGAGTCTCAGACAAGCAAAAGTCTAGACAGGTCATGTTCACAGGCTATTCTTAGACTGGAGCCTTGGCCCCACCACCATGTTTTAAAAACATTGGGCCACCAAAGTAGGGTGAGAAGCAGCTTCAAGGGAAATAAAGTGATGCAGTGTAAAGAGATTTCAGAATCAAGCGCACCTGAGAAACAATTACTGGGTGCATGATCTTATGTGAGTTCCTTGAATTGCTTAACCTTTCAGAGACTCAGATTCCTTATTTATAAAATAAGATGAAAATATTTGTCTTGTATGTTTGTTATGGAGATTAATTTCATCAATGTTTACAAAATACCTTGCATATAGTACATGCTAAAAATGTAGTTCTCTTGGCCTCCCCACTGTGTAAATTTATTCAAATTATTGAGAGCTCTCATTCATTCAGCTCCATGACTAATCATATTCTGACAGTCAAGGGCCTGGTTCTTGTCCAGCTCTCCTCCAGGCTGGGATGGAGAGTGGAGAGACAGGAATAGGGGAAAGGGTGGAACTAACACCATGCAATACTCTAAATATATGGTGTATTTTAAGTTATCCTACAGTATATTGCATCCTGTGCATGGTGTTAGATTCTTTGATTCTTATATCTTCAGGGCAACTCTGTGAGAACAATATTATTTGTTTTCTTTTATAAATAAGGATATAGGCAAAATTTTGGAGAACTGAGCAAGGTTACCTAGGTTCTGCTAAAGAGCCGGGATTGGAGTATGCTAAGTCTAATGCTTGTATACTTCTCCCTCCACATTGCATGACCCTTGCAAAAGACAGGACTTTCTGAGCTTTAGCTATTAGGTGTCAAAACAAGTCCTGACTCCCAAAGTAGGGAATTTTCATTATATATAAAATAATCTTTTTTTTCCTAGGTTGGACATGGGAGCTTTATTTGTGGGGATGGTTTAGGAAGATTTCTATCCTCTTTAAATTTGGTAAACTGAGTCATTCATTTATGAAATGTAATCATTCTTCTTTGTTTTAGAAATGGGAGACTACTGAGATTCCAAGAGGTTATCTGACACTTTGATATCATTCAGCTTGTGGCATTTGGACTGTTTTTGTTCAATGGTCTTTCAGTATTTCCATTCTGCCTTAGGCGTCATGTCCTTAGATTATTTTTTCTTTTATTCCATCCTTCAGTCCTTACTAGCACCAATTTTTCTCAGCAATATGACTAGAAGACACACACATGGGGTGCTCCCCTTGGATATCTAATTGTAATCTTATTTTTGATATGATCAAAGCATAACTCTTAATTTTCCTGACTGAAACCTGCCCCTAGAGTCTTTCCCTTCCTAGGAAATAGTGACTCCAAGACATAAACCACCAATATCCTTGACTCCTCTTTCTCCATGGAAATAGACCTCCCATCTATCAGTCGCTCCGCTGCCACATTCCAACAATACCCTTTGCCTGGATGGCTTCATTTACCTTCTCCCCACCCCCTTACTCCCATTCTTGTCAGAGGAAGCAGATCGATTCACCATCTACACAGTGGCGTCCCAGGATTGACCCACCATCTCTGTGGTGGCTTCCCACTTGGTCTGAGCCCTCCCACCTTCTCACTTACTTTTCTCCCCATCCCTGTACTCCAGCCACTCTGGCCACCTCTGAGCTCTCCAACATGCCAGCACACTGTCATCCCAGGACTTTTGCACTAGCTATTCTTTCTGATGGAACACTCTTCTCCCAAACAGGCAAATTGCTGATGTCCACACTTTACTGATGGCTCTGCCAACATATCACTTTGTCAGGAAGGCCTTCTGTGACTACTTGCAATATATTAAACAGCAGCACTCCCCAGACTCCAGCTCATTTCCCCTTCTGCTTCAGCTTCCTCCTTGGCATTCCTCACCACATCCTGCTACGTATTTGTTTTTTGTCTCTCCCCACACTCTCCATCCTGCCTTGCCTGCACGAGCAATGAAGAATGGCCATTTTGTCAGTTTTGCTTATAGTTAGAATAATGCTTGGCTTGAACTAGGAACTCATTTCATATTTGTTGCGTGAATAAATTGGCATTAGTATTTGTAATGTAGCTTGCCATTCTTGTAGACAGGGTCAAAGTTCTTAAGTACATTAGTTTGAATTATTTTTTTCTTTGATTGCTCTTATACTGCTGACCTCTGGATTTATTACAATTAACTATGGTTTTAATAAGAAATCTTCCCAATTTGGGGAAATAGCAATTTCTAAAGTGATAGTGTAATATTACAGAGAAGTTATTTCTTGCAAAAAATATTGTGAAACAAGATACATCCCCATAAAGCTCATATTTTTTTTTTTTTTTTGAGCCGGAGTCTCACTCTGTCTCCCAGGCTGTGGAGTGCAGTGGCACGCTCATGGCCATCGCAGTCTCGACCTGTTGGGCTCAGGCGATCCTTCTACCTTGGCCTTCCAAGAAGCTAGAACTATGGCATGCACCACCACACCTGGCTAATTTTCTGATTTGTTGTAGAGATGAGGTCTCACCAAGTTGCCCAGGCAGGTCTTGAACCTCTGAGCTCAGGAAATCCTCTCGCCTTCGCCTCCCAGAGTGCTGGGATTACAGACGTGAGACACTGCGCCCAGCTAAGCTCATTTTTTTTGTGTAGAATTTTTCCATATTTTCATGTTATACTAGATTCTGATGCATACATTTTGCTGGCTTTAAAAATTAATGCTGTTATATTTTGGGAGCTAAAATGGAATAAAAGTGAAAACCTTTTCTAGTGCTACTAACAGATATGCTATCAAGGGTTTTATCTATTTTTAGTAAGTTTTAATATGTTGTAGGACAAGTCAGGATCATTTTTCCTGACTTAATTCCCATTGACCATCGTTTGTGCTGCAAAATGAAGGTCTGCATTTTAGCTTGTCTTTCCGACAAACCGAGACTGTCGTATTGAATTCTGAAACATGGACGCTTGAAATTGGAAGTCCACTGTCAGTGAGGAGAGGCTGCCGTAGCCACATCTTGCCTCTTTTCCTGTGATGTGATGCAGCTAATCTCAGCTGAACTACTTGAGATGCTTGTTACTGCTGCAATCTCAATGAATTTAGAGTGGTAATCAATTAACAGTAAATAGGTTTCTTTGTCAATTTGGAAGTATCCCAATGAAGGCAAAGCGAGAGTAGAATAAGGTGATAAATAATTTATAGCTGGAAAGAATCGCTAATTCCTTCTGTCCACTTATAGGTTCTAAGCTAATTTTTTAGGGGAGGCATGAGATCAATAGCCAGAAACCCAGGAAACAAGTGAACTCTGTTTAAGAAAGATATTTAAATTTAAAGGTGTGCTAATTTTGCTGCTTACATCTGGATTTTATACAAATGCTGCAATAGCAAAAGGCTTGTCTCTGACCCTTCTGAGGAACTCTGCCATTTCCTTCTTGTTATTTTGCTTTTTCTCTTGACCTCTCCTCCAGGATTATTTTCTGATTTATTTGCATCTCAATTTGTACCTGCAAAATGCACATAATAATGTACTCACAAGCAAGTATTGTCTTTATCCTCCTCTGGCAACTTTCTCCTTATGCATCTCAAGGTCTCACCTTGGCAACACTTTCCCTCTGATAGCACCTTAGTAGCTTGGAGATGGTAATTAGGATATTTAGAGCTCTGAGACTTGGATGCCCTATAGAGACTCTTGCCCAGTGCGAGCATAGAGTAAATCCTCACTTAACGTCATCAATAGGTTCTTGGAAGCTGTGACTTGAGGCAAAACAACCGTATAACAAAACCAATTTTCCTGCAGGATAATTGATATAAACAAAAGGTAAGTTTCTACTGTGTATTTCTGGTCACAAAAACATCACCGACTTCTACGTAAAGACCCAAGACACTTCTAATATTAAATAGTGAAATAAATGTAAGCTTTATAAACATTTAAGAGAGATTATATAAAACGCAGAAGATAATTATTTACCCAGTTTTGATGAACCAGTGAGTGACGGTAGTCATAGTCATGGTGGGTTATCAAGGAATAAATGTTTGCAAAGCGAAACAAGTAAGGGGCGCCTCCTACTGCCATGGTGGGCTTGCTGAATGCTTTCCCACTACAGCATTTATTGTACATTTGGATAATTATCCTAGATTTTATGAAGTTTTGACAATAATTTTAATTAATTCATTCATTTTTCTACCTGCTTATTCCAGTTCAGGATTACACGTGACCAGAGCTGCTCCTGGCAGCTCAGGGCACAAGGCAGGAGCCAACTCTGGGCAGGATGCCATCTCAAGGCAGAGTGCACTCACATACACCCACAGTCATCATGTTGGGACAATTGAGGCCCCAGTTAACCCAAGCTGCACAGCCTCTGGCTATGAGAAGAAACCGGAGTGCCTGGAGAAAAATCCACACAAACACAGAGAAAATATGTAGACTCCACTCAGAGAGGGCCTGATCAAAGGCTGACATTTTTTCTCATCCTCATCATAACAAATCTGGTCAAAGGAGACTGTTATGGGAGGGCTTGCTGTGATTCTCCATGAATACCTGTGTACCCGCGTGTTCATAATAAAGGCCTGCCCTTGTTAGCTTAACCCCTGAGGCAACGGGGACCCTGTGGTAGGGTTTCAGAAGCTCCTTTCTCATCAGTGACATCTGGGGAAGAGTGACATCACAATCTAGCTTGCTCATCCTGCCTACACACCGGTGAAGTCAGCATGTTGACTGAAGCTCCAGCTTCTTCCAAGCCCTCTACTCCCGTCCCAAGTCCAGAGGCCAGTCCTCACTCATAGTCCAGTGGCTAGATCTCTGGTTCTCTCTTTTAGATCTTGCCAGCTCGTAAACTGGTTTGGATCTCACTTTTGACTTTTGTCTTGTTTTCCATTTTCCCATAGGACTTTTCTTATCTGAATCTGTCATATGACAGTGTTGAGACTTGCCCCCACCTTGAACTTCCCACCCCATAGGCATCTGCCCTTCTCCACTTAACTGGACCCTTAGATATTGACTCTGACCCAGCTGAAAAGTGAGAGTTCCTTAGTCTCATTGAACTTGGTGATTTTGTATTCCAGTGTGGAGAGTTTCTGTCTTTCCAGGTCCACTCGTCCTATGCTAGTTTTAGTTAGCTGGAAGCTTTGGGGATTTAGGAGTTAGACTTTAGTCTCAGTTGGTAGTGCATGTGCAGTAAGAAGAAATCATCACTACTGTAATGTGCCAACCCCAAATCTGACAGGGCTTGTACGTAATGTTCTTTATGTATTCCAAAGAAGTCACCCAGAGGTCCAGCGGGGAAAGATATTGCTGTAGTAGAACTTATAAGAGGCACTGAAGGTGACTGGTTGGCGAAGAAAGAGGCTGCTCAGGAAGCACTGGTGGTGTCCAGTCAGTGAAGAATCTTCTCAGGAGGCACCGATAGTGGCTGTTTGGTGAAGAAAGAATCTGCCCAGGAGGCCCCGGTGGCGGCCAGTTGGTGAAGAAAGAATCCACTCAGGAGGCACCAGTGGCAGCTGGTTGGTGAACAAAGAATCTGCCCAGGAGGCACCAATGGAAGCTGGCCAGTGAAGAAAGAATCTGCTCAGGAGGCACTGATGGTGGCTGATCGGTGAAGAAAGAATCCACTAGGGAGGAACAAATGGCGACTGGTTGGTGAGAAAAGATTCTGCCTAGGAGTCACCAATCGCAGCTGGTCAGTGAAGAAAGAATCCATTCAGGAGGCACTGATGGGGGCTGGTCAGTGAAAAGAGAATCCATGCCTTACAGCAGTACAATAAACAGTTTTATAGACAAACAAGTCAATTAATCAAATTCCTATCTGGTATTGACATTTACATTGATTGCACGTGATGACTACATAGCTTTCAGCTTTGCTTGGTCACTAGCATTTCATGACTCATTATTGGGAATATGCATATCCTTCAGAGACCAGCCTTGGCCAGAGGCCTCTGACTAAGGAAAGGGGTAGGGGGAAAGAGTACATGTCAGGACAACACCCCACAATCAGAAGTGGATCTGTGTGGAGCTAAGGTATCTTCAGTTTCAGGGTCTTCATTGGTATGAGTCCCTTCCATTATCCTGGCAAGGTCTCCAGCACTATGTTCACAGACATATGTTTTTGTAAATTTGCAAAAGTAAATTATTTGTTTGCAAACAGTTAATACCACTGTGTCTTTTCACTCTGAGTTCCCCTCTGTCATATCTTCACTCATTTCTGGTGACAATGGAGTGGGCTGAGATACGTCCTTCAATAAAAGCATCTCTTGCACATCTGATTCTACCTTTGTGTCTTCTCAGAGGACATGAACTGACATAGCTAAAGGTTTCACAGACTAAAGTTTGAGTCAGATCTAAAATTTAAACTGAGGTTTGGCTAACTCTAATGCTAATGATTGCCACACTACACTATCATATGTCTGGTGGTTCATCAACCAACTTTTGATTTCTTAACTCAGGCTTCAAGTCGTGGTCACCTGCTCTCAGTCGGTCGCCAGTGTTTGATGATATTTCTGACTCTAGAGCATTTTTCTAATTTTCTCATCTACTGCTGCCTTCCCTATATACCACGCTCTATCCAAGCAGACTTTTTGTCACTTCTGAGACAGACCTTTGCTTTACTTTTCCCTCTATCTGAAATGGTACTACCTAACAAGGCCTTTGCAGACTTCTTATGAGGTGACATAAAAATTGGTAATGGTAACATAAAACCATAATATACCACTGCAATAATGACTTTCATAGAAAACTGGCAAAAAATGTGTCATTAAAGAGCATTTAACATTAATCATTATTTCAGAAAACTTGAAAAGTTCTAAAATCTTGTGTAGGTCATTTATTTAAAAAGGAAAACTTGATGTTTTCTCAAATTTTTCAACCACCCTAAACATTTACATAATACCATCAATAAAGTGTTGTGAAACTGATAGAAATTTTTCCAAAAATGTTTTTAAAATTTTGTTTTGACCAACTATTCTAGAGAAAAGACTTAATTATCTATCTGCTATGAACTGAATTGCATTTCCCCAAAATTCATGGTTGAAGCTCTAACCCCCAATGTGACTGTGTTTGGAGATAAGGCCTACAGGGGGTAATGAAGGTGAAATGAAGTCAAAAGGATGAGGACTTGATATAGGATTCGGGTCCTTTTAAGAAAAAACACCAGAAAGTTTGCTTTCTCTCTTCACCATGTGAGAATACAGTGAGAAGGTAGATGCCCTCACCAGAAACCAAACCCTGCTGGAACCTTATCTTGGACTTTCCAGCCTCTAGAACAGTGAGAGAATAAGTTTTTGTTGTTTAAGCCACCAGTCTATAATATTTTGTTCTGCAAGTCTGAGCAGACTAAGACACTATCTTTCTGTTATGTCTGCAAAACAGTGTTTCTCAGCTGGGTGTGATTATTCCTCAGGGGATATTTGACAATGGCTGGAGACATTTTTGATAGTCACATAGCGGGAGATGCTTCTAGTATCTATGAATAAAGGCCCGAGATCCTGCTAAAGCTCCCACAATGCATAGAACTCTTTTCCCTCCTCTCCTGCTTGCAACAGTTACTTGCTCAAAATGTGAATCATGCCTGCATCACAAAATCTGAGAAACTCTGCTATAGAAATTAGAAAATCTTGTCATATGAAGGGGTGATCAAAGAGTATATAGCCAGTTATGCAGGAGAAGTATTATAGAGGAATGTTAAGCAAGTAATTACTAAATATATTATCTTTTAGATATCTGTAATTTACAGTTTTTCCTATTCCTAAGTAAAAATGGATTTTTATATGCAATTTTGTATTCTTTTTTTAAAGACATACCTCAAAATTATATAATCTTCAAATCCTCATATCTTAAATTAATCTTATGATTAAAAACTTATATACAATACTAGTAAACTTTGACTTCACCATGTTTCTGGATCCCAAAATTATAGTTTTCTTTTTTGGGGTATAGTCTGACATCTAAAATGCTTAGTAAAGTTTAGTGAAACGGAACATTTTTATAAGTGGAATAAAACGCTGTTATTATTGTATATGTAGGCAGGAGATTTGGCCTTTCTCACTAAATCCTCTCTGCCCTTTGCAGAAGATTTTCCTAAGCTGTTAAGTAATAGAGCGTTCATGTCATGTATCCTGGGGATTTTTTCTTTAGTGGTGTGTGTTCATATCAGTGTCATCCATAACTTACCCACATCTTTCACCTTAGCCCCCTACAATTAATTACCAAGTCATGCCAAGAATTTCTCAAATGTTTCTAGTCCTCTCATGATCTTATTTAGGGCTTTCATCATTTCTCCTTCGGACAGTTGAATGGCTTCCTGTTTGGGTTACCCACTTCTATTAATACTTCATAGTCTACACAGCTACCAAGATGATCTGTCTCAACTGATCATGTCAGTGCATGTTGTAGTCGTTCAATGATTTCTCATTTATATTTTTCACTATTAAGACTTATTCTTTCTCTCCAGCAGAGGCCCAATGTGTAACCCTGATTCTACTGGATCAGGAGAAAGGGTCAGTCTCCGCGCTTAGACAATGACTTACCCCTTACTCTTCTCTGTGGCTCCAGAGCACCTTCACTCGACCCCTGTATGACTAAAATGACCATTGTAGTTTATCCTACAAATGAGAATGGGCAATTTGCAAGTGAATTGCAAAGTTATTGCCAATTATGCTAAAATCAGAGGTGAAAACCAAGGCTCTCCTGGGCATACTGGGATATATGAGCACTTGGATGTTTCTTGAAGTGCAATTTACAGAACCCACCTGCAAATCAACCCTATTAACTTGGCTAGAAGATTTCTTGATCATATGCTACACCTAGAGAATCATAATCTTGGGTGTGAGGGATGAGAGGGGTAGTTCTAAGAAGCACAGTTACCTGGTCTACAGGATCCTGGAACTGGTTCGCTAACCCTTGTTAACTTTGCTCCTGACCATGCCTTGAGACACTTAGCCAAGGGTCTAAGAACAAGTGTCTAAGAACTTGAGTGTTCTCCAAATGTCATGCTGATATTTGAGATTGTGTCTTTATGCATACTGCCTCCTCTTTCTGGACAGCTTTCAGTTCCTACTCCAGGACCTGGCAGTTTATTTGGGAAGCTGTCCTGTGTCCCTTGAGTAGAACTGAGTACATTCTTCTGTGGTCCAACAGGACTAATTTTAGTGATTGAACTTACAGTAATGGATTATTGTGTTATTTTAGGTAACCTTTTTATCATTAAATTATGAGATTCTAGAGGGTAGGGGCCATGTCTTACAGATTTTGGAGCATAATACAATATTTGGCACATAATCGTTGTACAATAAGTGGTTGGTGAATAAATGAGTTGGTAGATAAATGAATGAAGAAAATGTTCATTTTTTCCCCCCTTAGTCCTTTTGACTCCTTAATAGCATTCTAGGTTCAACTTCAAACTACCTGACAGGTTGTTTTTACTGAGTGATTATATTAACATGTTGTTTAGAAAATTAGCCAAATGGTTGTATGAATATAAAAGTTATAAATGTTTGAAGACCTCATTATATGGCATTTCACAACTGGAGAAAATCTTAGAAATTCTTTAGACCAACTTTCTCATTTCAGAGATGAGAAGCTGATGCTTAGGGTGATGCATCAGAGATAGGACAAAGCCTCATTTCTACTCCTGCAGTGACAACCCGGGTCTGTGTCCTTGACACAGTTTTTAAGTCCCTGTCCCAAGAGGTAATGCCTGGCCTAGATGTTAGGACCAGGCACCATTAAGAGAACAAGAATATGTCATAATGCTCTGGGTTGGTTTCCCTAGCATGCAGACTCTGAGGAGGAGTTTAGCTTAACAAACAGAATGTTTTTTGAAGACCACCCTTGGGATGGACACTTGTGAAATGGAAAGGGAGAAAGCAGTTGTGAACAGAGAGAGGCTGAGTTGCAGCGCAGTCCCAGTGGTTGCTTCAGCTGGTTCTGGAGTAAGAGCTGTCATTCAGAATTGTTCCGAGTTTTGTCAGGGAGACCAGGACTTTCTATACCCCTGCCTGGAAGGTGCGCCATCTCTGAAAAAGTGTGACTATGGGTGAAGCAGCTTTCTGCATCTGAGATAGTCCCCACAGGACTGAGAACTGAGGGCTATCTGCTGGTAGCACTCCAAGCATCTGGGCAGCAGTGTTGTCACAATGAGCTTTCATAAGGAGCCATTTACGAGGATGTGAATGAAGATTCTGGCGTGAATCAAGTCACTTTAGCAGATGGAGGGGAAAGAAAGGTTTCGCAGTGGTCAGTTGGGTCTCAGTTTACATTGTAACCCTATATATGATACAGCATAGCAAATTTATTTTAGAGACCTCTGAAATTCTTGCTGGGGCCTTTTGTAGATTTCCTGGATCTGAGATGTTTTCTTATGCTTTTTAAAAAGAGTGTTACTATGTTGGGATGGAAGAAGAATTTTATCAAATTATTTTAGCATCTAAGGCCAGGCTTGGTGGCTCAGCCTGCAATTCCAGCACTTTGGGAGGCCGAGGCGAATGGATTGCCTGAGCCTGTGGGTTCAAGAGCAGCCCAGGCAACTTGGCGAGACCTTGTCTCTACAATAAATAAAAAATTATCCAGGTGTGGTAGCGTGCGCCTGTAGTTCTGGCTACTTGGAAGACTGAAGCGGAAGGATCACCAGAGGCCAGCAAGTGGACGCTGGGGTGACCCTGAGCATGTCACTGCATTCCAGCCTGGGCAATGGAGTGAGACTCCAACTCAAAATAAATAAATAAATAAATAAGTAAATAAATAAATAAATTAATTAATTAATATTTTAGCATCTAATGAGGTAACCATTTTTTCTTTTCAAATTATTTGGTATCTTAACAGATTTAATATAAAATAAACTTTATTGTTTTATAAAATAAATCTTACAATCATGGTGAACAATTTTTAAAACGTAATGCCGTAGTATATTTCATAAGATTTAACTTATAATTTTAGAATCTGTACTTATATGTGAAATTGACCTGAATTCGTATTTTTCCTATTTTTATGTTTTGGTATTAAGATTATGTAAAAGATTGCAAAATAAACCGGAAAGCTCAATATGTATTTTAATGTTCCAGAGGTTTATGTAGCATAGTACCTTTTTAAAATTTGCACAATTTTACTGAGCGATTCACTAATTAACTTTTAAATTCCTTCCATGATTTCTACTTCTTATGGGTCAATTTTAAATATTTCCCAGGAAAAATGTATATTTCATTAATAGTTTGAAAGTTTTTTT
>CAUYQG010196242.1:0-12209 GCA_963574415.1 Tarsius wallacei
ACAAATAAGGGCACCAACCACAGCCTGTAAGGATTAGAAAGTTAGTTGATTGGGAGAGAAGATATGAGAAGGTTAGAAGTGAATTTCAGGTCAGTAAAGAAAAAGCCACAAAGAAAAGAAAATTTTTTAAACGGTTATATACGAGAAAGAAAATAAGTGCTTCCCTAAAACTGGGAGGATTTTGGTATAATTCTGCTCTTAAGGAAAGATAACCCCACTGAGCTTTGGCAACTGATAAGGGCAGAGTAGCTTCGGATTTCTGCAAAATGGGAAGAGACTGTATTACAGAAAGGCGTTAGAGGAGGCCGAGGTGAGTGGATGGCCTGAGCCTGCGGGTTCGAGACCCACCCGGGCAACTTGGCGAGACCTCATCTCTACAATAAGTCAAAAAATCAGCCGGGCGTGGTAGCGCGCGCCTGTAGTTCCAGCTACTCGGAAGGCGGAGGCGGAAGGATCGCCGGAGCCCAGCGGGTCGAGGCTGCGGTGGCTGGGAGCGGCCTCTGCACTCCAGTCTGGGCGACGGAGTGAGACTCCAACTCGGAAAAAAAAAAAAAGAAAAAGAAAAGAAAAAGCATTGCTCTAAACGAGGAGCTTCTCGCCTTTTTAGTCAATCTCAGTAAGGAAATGACTCATCAGGCAACTAGTAATGGCACTTGGCAGAAAGAGGGAAAAGAGATTGCCAGCCTGTTTATAAGCAACTGTGTTCACGTGAAACATTATTTTTGATTAGACATGTGAATTTAATACTCTGCTAGCAAAGCTTGTAAGAATGGCTCCTGGGATGAGACATTAACTTACTTAAGTAAAATAGCTTTAACAGATACAAAATATACTGAAGAAATTAAGCCATTCATTAAAATAGAGCCCCTTGAATCAACAAAAGGCTGTAGAAATAATATGTGTAACTTACTTCAATCTGACATTTATGAAAAGTATTGTACGTCACTTTGGAAAAGTGTTCTTCCAAAACATTTTGAAAGATTCTTCGTGAATCAGAGTTTAACCCACAAGGTATTCTGCCCAAACACATGTTCTGTGGCCAAATCAGTCAGGGAAAAATGCACGCCAGATTCCATCACTTGAGCATTTGCCACAAGGATAGCATACTTAAGTTTCCATAATAAGTAAGTACACTTAATCTAACATTTCCTGTGTCTCTTTAAACACGAAACCCTCTCCATCTTTTTTCTTTCATCATAAACATCTACTGGTGTCTCTTAGAACCCATGTACCACAGAATATATTTTAGAAAATGCCGTTTCATGATGGAATAAAAATAATTTTAACCTATGGAGTATAAAGAGATTGATCAATTTTCTCTATTATTATAAAGCTTGGCTACTGGAAAAAATAAAATTAAATACTGAAAGGTGATTTTTTTTTTTATTCAATAATTTCTTGAGAACAGAAAAATTTCCTTATACAGAAAATTATTAGACATACTTTTCCTTTGAGATCAAGTTAAACTTCATTCTGAAAAGGTCTTAATTTTTTCATGCCAAATATTTTCCTCATATTTATCACTGTTTTATACACCTTTGTATAATTGTTGATTAGCTAAACTCCCACATTTAAAATACTGCTTGATTGAAATCAGTGAGCATTTCATATTGATTTTATTTAGAGTAGTTTGTATTCTTGCTTCATTTTACTTATTTTTGTAATCTTGATTTATTTATGCACCAAAGGAGTTAGTTGCTTTGATTGTAAGAAAATCAGATTTTAATTATCAATTATGAGAAAAATAATATGGGTCACTGAACCCCAAAATAGCACAAACTAACCATATTATTTGGGATATACCTCCCCCAATATGAATTGCTTCTTAGCACAACTGCTAACAAGTAGACACGTGTGAGTTTTATACCTCCCATGCCCCACTGGAAGATCAAGTTAATAAAACAAGCCATCTCAAATGTAAGATCTTATGTACGCCACATGTATGATAATCAGTTCAAGAATAGGAAAGAACAAACCAATCCTTTGAAGTTGTTTGGGTCCCAATATCCAGGTGGCTCTACTTATAGTGAGAAATCATGCCATTTTACTTTTGCATTTAAGAATGGCAGAAGAGAAGTGAAGGAATATAAATTGAGCTTCACTTAACCTTCCAAAGAGCCAGCTCTTTTATTTTGAAATATTCATTGAATATGTGTTCAAGAACCATGGCTAGCCTGAATATATTTCAGGATATACAGCTACTTATTAAGCGCATGGAGTTCTGCCAATCTGCCCTCTTTGAAAAGTAGGTTATAATTAAAATGTAATCACTTAGTGTCACTGGAATTTCTACTTAAGCTTAAGAATCAGAATTAAGCAAAATCGTGTTAAGAGGTACTTCTCCAACAGCAGGAGAGATCCGTCTTCCTTTTGAACTAGGCTTTTAGTTTACTTTTCAGTGTTGCTTTTATTTGACTGCTTCTCTTATTAATGAAAAAGATGGTAGATGAAGATGAATGGACTATATCCACAGGATTCTATGACTTATTTAAGACATGGATATTACTTATGTTCATGTTCTAGCACTTTCCTATGAAGGTTCTCCCTTGTAAAAGTTAATGAATGCCCCCTTTAGCCTAATTCACATTAATTATGAAAGACGTTTAGCCACTGAGAGCAGTAAAGTAAATTCTTGGGAATTCGTTTGAGAAAAAATTTAAAATTTCAAGTTCTTTGAGCAAGTCAACTTCTTCAAACATCTAAATAAAGTAATATGCAAATGATATTCTTAGATTGATTTCTATAAATATGTCAGCAGACATAACATTAACTTTTTATCCAAGTAATAGCAATGCTGTGCATCCTGAATCTTGTAAAAATTCTGTGCAAGCCTCCCACCTAAATTTCAAGAAATGGATTCACTAAGACAATATGATTACGCTTGTTTTATAAGAAAAGCTCTGTCTGCTTTGCTGGAATTACAGTATTTACCACTATCAAATCTATAGCGATGGACCAAGATTCGGTAATGAACTGGATTTAGCAGGTAGGCCGCACAGGGCTGTGCTTCCTTGAGAGAGGAATAGCAAGCAAGGTGTCTGAACTAGCTGACCGCCTGCTATCAGGCTAAAGCTCAGGGTGGGCAAAATACTGTGGAGCCAAACAGTCAAGCTAAACGGAAAAAAACAGAAACTATGAATGCACAGTTAAGGAACTGAGCCAGTTGATTACTCCATATAAACAGCTCCCTTGGCAGCCTTTACTAAGATGACTACTAGAATTAGTGATACAAGAGTCGTTTGTCAACCTCTGTGGGTCACTGAGTAACTGGATTTGAATTCACTTAAGACTCGCAATTAGTCACCATTTCCACACAAAAGAGAACTTCACAGGAGGGACAAATATTTAACCTGTAGAATTGGATTACAGGAAGAGTGCACCCTACTTATAGGCAGAAGGAGGACTGTCTTGCTGCACCTCTTGACCCGAACTAGAGTGTCGCCGAAGCAGCAGAGGGTCTGTGACCACGCAACCATCAAGGAAGAGGCCCTGAGTGGCGAAACATCTCCCTTCTAGCTTTATTTTCTTGCAAAATACTAGCTGGATAAGCCACCCTCCCAAAACTCAAGGCTTTACTGTTGAATAAGCTTAGGTAATATGGGTCCTAAAGCCTTGTAGGGATCGCCTTAGGATTGAAAAACATAGGAAGACAAGAATGTTGGGGGCAGGTCTTTGTTTCTGTCATATCTGTAATAGGTATAGGAGGATCCAGTTTTGAGTGGCCTAAGGACTTTTGATTTGGGCTTATTAACCTATTTGCAGAGGCAAGTTCCAAGGCCTCTTCCCAAGCAAGTAAATTAGTGGTATCTACAGAATGACCATCATTTTGAGGTGGGGCGGGTAGAAATTGAGAAAAAGGAAGAAGAAACGCAGGAATTAATGGCTCTTCTCTTTCAAAAAACGCTTCTCCTTTTTCTACTGCTCCCTCTTCAACTGCATGTCTTTATTCCTTTCCACCTCAAACTCCCTTTGGGAGAGGGAAGGTGATGATCTCTTAGATGAAGGTAGGAGGTCCCTTCAGTAGTGGGATTCCCTATAAAGAGAGATGAGGGCACAAACTTGTTTGTTTGTTTGTTTGTTTTGTTGTGTTGGTTTTTCTGAGTTGGAGCCTTGTTCTGCCTCCCAGGCTGGAGAGCAGTGGCACATTCACAGCCACCCCAGCGTCGACCCGCTGGGCTCAGGTGATGCTTCTACCTCAGCCTTCTAAGTAGCTGAAACTACAGACGGGCGCCACCACACCTGGCTAATTTTTTTATTTATTGTAGAGACAAGGTCTCATCAAGTTGCCCGGGCTGGTCTCGAACCCCTGGGTTCAGGCAATCCTCTCACCTCCGCCTCCCAAAGTGCTGGGATGACAGGCGTGAGCCTCTGCTTCCCGCCTGCCTGCTCTGCTTAAAGACATGGGTTTGTGTGCCTGAGGTTACTTCATATCTTAACCCAGATTTTCCTTTAATGATGAGTCCCTTTTATCATTACACAGCCTATAGCTAAGAAGCCTGACATGATAAAAAAAACCTAATCAGAGAACAATTGTGAAGTTAGAGAAAAGATTGTATCTCTATGTGAAGGCAACAGGCTGGAGAGAAGCTGCACTAGTCATTGGGGAAACAGCTAGGTGGTAAGCCGATCAAGGTCAACAACAGAACACAAACAGAGGGCCGCAGCATCATTTACATTGTTTTTGCTTCAGTGTGAGGAAAACCAGCATAGAACTCATTTAAAGGTTTCTTTTCCCAGAATCTTGCAGAAGGACTTCAAAGCATGTTTTCTGTTGACAGTTCCACCCATGGAAATGCATACTGGCTCCTGTGTGAAGGTCTGCAAACAGCAGGCTTTGCTCCTTTGATGGAGAAAGCACATCAGGATGCAGAAAAGTCACCACCAAAAGGAACATAGTGGTCAAAGGAAGACAGCTCTCTGCCACCTGCCACAACCACGAAGAGCCTATCTTCATTAATGTTTATAATAACAAAGCAAAACAATTAATATGCATACAGGGACTCAAGCCTTAAATTTGACACAAAAATGGCTTGCTAACGAGTTTGATTAGAAGGATGATGCAGAACAGAAAAAATCTAATTAAGAGACAAACAGAAATTTGGAATTTACAGATAGCCTGCATCACTCCAGTAACTATGGGATGCAAGGAATTCTAGTCTCAGAACAGACAGATAAATAAAAGTGTATGTCTATTGCTCATGGTGATTCAGTTGGCTGTTATAGTAGTATTATTATATAATATTGATAGATGCACGATGCAAACTTTAAAAAGGTTAATCGCGTAGGTTTGTCCTCAAGACTTAAAAAACTTAGTCATGGAAATTGAACACTGGAAGTTCAATTTGTACCTTTCAAAGGAAGCCTTATAATAAAATTTCGATACTAGATGATGGCCATGGATAGTTCTTGTGTATTTCACACTAGGAAAAATTATTTGGAAGATAGAATAATTACTAAAGGGTCTACATGCTCATATAAATGTGATGGTACTTATGTGATTGAAACTTAGGAAAAATTTACTGGGCCTTGAAAGCAAAACCCCCAAATAAAAATTAAGGTTATCAGGATTTAGAGTTAACCTACTCTATGGCCTGAACTGGGTAAGACTTTATTTTTTAAAAAAATTAACAGATAATACTTAGTTAATCATATAAAAAACGGAAGCAATAAAGACATCATGACAAGTTATAAAATTAATGAATGACTAAGAAAAATTTGTGTATTGCTAATCAAGGATCTGTTTTAACCATTCACCATTGGTATAATATATTCAGAGGTTATTTCCCCAAGCCAAATAACATACTGACTTGCTAAATATTCTGTTATTCTGCAGTAATTCTAAAAATGGATTATCTATAGATTTTGCTTTGCTATGGACTTTGCTTGGCTGTGGACAATTTTTGGCTAGGGACCTTGCTGGACATTTAAACAGCTTCAATTTGCCCAGAAAAAGATAAGAACAGTAATAGAAATAACTTAAAAGTTACAATGTTACTATGTTATAGTAACACAAGGAAGAGATTATAAAGGCAAATACAAATTGATCCTCTTTTGAAAATAGGGGGCTGGGTTCGGTGGCTCAGCCTGTCATCCCAGCACTTTGGGAGGCCGAGGCAAGTGGATTGCCTCAGCCCGCAGGTTCAAGACCAGCCTGGGCAACTTGACGAGACCGCTCTCTATGATAAATCAAAAAATTAGCCAGGCATGGTAGTGCATACATGTGGTTCCAGCTACTTGGAAGACTGAGGCAGAAAGATCGCCTGAGCGCAGCAGGTTGACGCTGGAGTGGCCATGAGCATGCCACTGCACTCCAGCCTGGGTGATGGAGTGAAACTTGGACTCAAAAAGAAAAAAAAGTAGAAAGAAGACTTTCCCTTAACCCTCCCTTTTCTTAAAACATTAACTTTAGAAAATTGAAATTATAAAATGTTTCTGTCTCTTAGAAGTGTATATAAATCTTTTTTAAAAAACTAAATAAGCCTCTTCATAATCTCAAGGAGCTAGTAATGACCTCTCTGAAGTGCAATCATCAAGGAAGACAGTGTTCCTATTCCCAGTTTCTGTGGGCCAGAGGCTACCTCTAAATTTCAAAATTGCCTCCTGTCATGAAGATCTGAGAAGTTTATTTTGCCTTTGACTAAAGTCTGTTAGATAATGCAGGTGGTCACCCCAACTACCAAGTGAATTTAGGATGAACTATGGGTGATAAATGGTATTCATAAGCTCTCTTACCTAAAGACTAATGATTATTTATCCTGAGAACAGGTATGCAATAGGTTGTTGTATCTACCTGGCTATATAAAGAGAGTTCTCTTTCTACCTTGTAGTTTCTTAACAGATGGACTGTGATGTGTATCACATTCTTGTTCAATGGTTATTCAATAATAAAATTGCTTTCTTTCTCTTCTACATTTATGGAGAGACTTTCTGGGTTGCAAAGACATTTTTTTAAATTATATTTTCCCAAACCTCCAGACATTTGGATATTAAATAACTCACTTCTAAACAACCCGTGGCTCAAAAATAAAATCACCAGGGAAATTTAAAAAATGAATCCAGTTGAAAGATGATAGAGATGTTATATAATAAGGTTTGTGAGATACAGCTAAAGCAGTGCTTGGAGTGAAGTTTATGGCTTTAAATGCCTGTATCATCAAAGAAATAGTTAACAGTTAATTATTTAACTTGCCACCCTAAGAATCCAGAAAAAAGATGAGGACATTTAACTCTAAAGTGAGTGAAGAAATGAAATAATAGAATAGAAAACATAGGAGAAAATAACCAATAAATTCAATAGCAGAACACTAGAGAAAATTAACAAAGCATAAAATTGGTTCCTTGTAAATTTGTAAACAACTAGCAAGACTGCTTGAAGAATAAGAGAGAAAAAGCAAATTACTGACATAAGAAATAAAAAGAAGATAGCCTTACAGATTTTGCAAATATTAAAAAAAGATAAGAAATAAAGAGTTTTGCCAGTGAATTTGATGAGTTATATGAAATAGACAAACTCTTTAAAAATCACGTCCCTTCTAACTTAAAAAAAAGAAAATAGAAAAACTGAATTTTTTTCTCTATTTTGAGATTTGAATGAATAAAAAAATTCATCTTGCAAAGTAAATTCTAGATCCAGATATGTTAATGAATGTATCTTATCAAAATTTAAGATAGTATGAAAGTCAATATCAAACATTTTTTTTTTTTTTTTGGAAAATAGAGGCCATTATAACCCTGATATCTAAAAGAAAACTACAAATATCCTTTGAGAACACAGATTCAAAATTCCTGCAAAAATATAGGCAAAATTAAAAGATACATTATATTTTTAAAAATGCAAACATGACTAAATGGAAATTATCTCCAGAATGAAAAGTTAATTTAATATCTAAGTATTAATCAATTTAAATCACTATATTAACAACTAAACAAGAAAAAGCTATTAGTTTCTTCATAGATTCAGATAAATCATTTTAACAAAACTCTCTGCATCAACCAGATAAAGGACAGCTATAAAAGACCTCATTTAACATCTAAGCAAATGACAAGATATTGAACACGTCCATCCTAATATCTAGAACAAGGAAAGGAAGCCTACTCTCACTGATTTTATCTAAAACTTTACTAAAGTCTCTCGATGATGCAATAAGGTAAGGGGGGAAAAAGCGTTATGCTAATTGTTATAATTAGAAAGAAAAAATAAAACTCTATAGAAGACCCGAATGTCTATTAAGACTTCAATTTATGGGCATCTTCTATCTCTCTATCTTGATCTTTTAAAATTTATCTCAGTACTATATTATATTTTGGTTTACAAGTCTCGTCTGACTTTTATTAAATTTATCTCTAAGTATTTTGCAGCTTTTGATACTATTGCAAATGGAATTTTTAAAACTTTATTTTCCATTTGTTTGATATGGTTATTTGTCGGATACAAAAACAAATTATTTTGTATATCGACCTTGTATTCTGTGACACTCTAAAATTAAGATATCAGCTCTTTTTCTATTGATATACAGATTTATTGCAATTCCAATAATAATCCCAGCAGAATTTTATAAAAATTGACAAGTTGATTCTAAAGTGTATGTAATAATGCAAAACAAAACCTATTGTGGAGAAGAAAAAATCTTGTTAAGGCAAAAACATTTGAGACTTATACTACTTGACTTCAAAAATTACTATAAAGCGACACTAATAAAGATAGCATGGTATCAGCATCAAGATAAATAGATAAATGAAATATTACAGAATCTCAAAACATCTTCAATTAATTTTAACAAAAGGGGCAATACAATTTATTAAAGACAGGTCCCTTCATGAAATGGGTGGTGAAACCTATAAACATATGGAAAGAAAATGAACCTCAGCCCTTGTCTTACAAGTGTACATGAAAAACAGTTTGATATGGACCACAGACCCAAATTTAAAAGCTAAAGCTAAAACATTGCTAGAAAAAGATGCAATAATACCTTCAAACGACCTGAATATTGTCACAGATTGTTCTGCCACAGCTTGAATACAAACAACCATAAAGTACAAAATAGGAATTAGATAAACTTCATCAAAATTAAAAACTGGTTCTCATCATAAGATATGATTAAGAAAATGGATAAGCAAACCAAAGACCAGAGAAAAATATTCACAAAGGATATATTTGGCAAAAAATTTGTTTCTGCGGTATACAAATAAATCTTACAAGCCAGTAATAATAGATAATGTTTAAAAGTGGGCAAAGACTAGAACATGCACCTTGTAAAGAAAGATACACCACTGACCAATAATCACATGAAAAGGAGCATAGCTTCATTAGGGTAACACAACTTAATACCACGATGAAACACAATTGACACAAAAACTAGAATGACTAAATTGAAACGATGTAGAGCAACTGAAAATCTCATACATCACTGAGGGAGTGTGAATTTGCACAATCACTTCGGAAAAAACAGGAAATCTATTAGTTTCTTAACAAATTAAGCGTATACACCCACCATGTGACCCAGCAATTCCATTTCTAGTCATTTACCAAAGACATCTGGAAATATGTACCCATAAAAGAGACTTGTACAAGAACTTTATATTACATTATACCTTTTATTATTTGGATGAATGTGGTAAGCTAGGACACAAATTCCCTTTTTTTTTTTTTTTTGAGTTGTCTCACTCTTGTCACCCAGGCTGGAGGGCAGTGGCATGCTCACGGCCACCTCAGCCTTCCAAGTAGTTGGAACTACACACGCACACCACCACACCTGGCTAGTTTTTGTGATTTATTGTAGAGACGAGGTCTCACCAAGTTGCCCAGGCTGGTCTCGAACCAGCAAGTTCAGACAGTCCTCTCGCCTCAGCCTCCCAAAGTGCTGGGATGACAGGTTGAGCCACCGCACCCAGCCGGACACAGACTTTCATTCAATAAGAAGCACTCATCTATGTAAAGCTGGCTGTTGCAGAGAACCAGCAGTTCTAGGCTGACCTAAATGTAAAAATTTTGAAGGTACTCTGGGCCCTAATCTCAATTTAAATATTCATATTACGAAGAGTTTCCAAATTAATAAACGTAAACCCCTTTCAGCTTGGCTCATATGCATTAATTCTGATTTTCTGAATTTGTTTCACTATCCAATTATGTAAAAGAGAAGAAAAGATCTTATTTGGGCAATAAAGGTGCATAAGAAAATAATACAAATGAAGGGAAAAGGAAAAGGTAAATGGTAGTCAACCCCAAATGCCCATGATCTCTCCTACAAAATTGCAAGTTTACAAAGGTTATTCTATTTTCTTGTCTTGGGGAAAAAATGATTACAATACTAGGAAAGGCAATTGTGCTTTCCAAAATATTCTCTGGAGAGTGAGTAGCTTGCTCTTGGTCACAGAAGTGTGGAGCTGCGGTTAATTTTCCAGAAGTGATGATGACACATCACTGCACCAGATTATGCTGGCCTGGCAGTCTAGGTTAAAGTAATTCACTGTGTGTCACTTCCATTCAGAGGAGTGACAGTGTTTCCTTTCCCTTAGCCAAAAGTCTGCTCAGGAGAGAGATACTTCTGACCTGCGGAAGGTTTCACGGCTTCAGGCGTTCCCCAGGGGATTGTCTAATGAACTCATTGTGACAACTGATATTTAATGGTGACACAGTCATCGATCCAGAGCTGTGCTGCAAGTCATATACTTGTTGGGGGGAGGGAACACAAACACGCCTGTCATTCAACATAATCTTAAATTTGGGTAACCAGCTTTTCATTTCTGCATAAATGACAGTTTTTCATCGTTAATTCCAAGAGGGAGATAGATGGGCAATTTGGAGATCAGAGCAGTTAATAATTTTCTCAGAAGAACTAGTTCTCTATTTCCAAACAAGAGGAGCAACTAGCATCTTTTGAGGGCCAAGCCCCATTGCTCAGTGCTTAACATAAAAGACCTCATCAATTTCCCTTTCCAAATAAAGAAGCCAATACTCAAGAACTTTAAAGTTGTTCACGGTCACACAGCTAATAGCTATGGAGGCCAGCAATAAAATCCAGGGCTATTTGGTGTTCAAACATTCTAACACCAACTATTATTCTTTCTATTATTTTGTCTTTCCTTTAAATTCCATTAAAAAACAAAAAACAACAACTTCACGAATAAAGACACGAATACAGCAGAGATCCTCAAAGGACAATACACATTGGGAGAAAAAGTTTGTTAGCAAATCTGGTCAGAAATGTTTACTGTCTTTATGCAAGTTCAGAAAAGCCTAATCTTTGTCAACTACAAAAAATGACTGCAAACAGAAGACACCCATATTCAGAGACTAGGATGCATCCATTCAAAATGGAAATGCTGCAGTACAAAAAACATGTATTTGCAAATAGCTCAAAGTTAAGAACAGAAAACATTGCACTATAAAAGCAAAAAGGGAAGGACAGTCTCTGAGGATCTATTAACGCCATGTAAACGTTAAAGATATTTAGCCATAGTGTGCAGACTAGATCCAACGTGCCAGTGACAGACTTGGATTTTAAAATCTATGAAGTTCACACGCACAGTGAAATGAACCATCAAAGGAAATGAGCAAATCACAAGAAAAGAATATTTTCAAGACAGCCTAACAATATTAACTGTTGACTCTCTGACAGGCTAGCAGAAAAATGTCGATGTTTCTTCAAACACTAGACAAAAAGTGAAAAAACTAGTTAAACAATGAGTCTACAAGATGCCCAGTATAAGGTTTAGCTAACCAATATAGATGAGAAACTAAAATAAAGACAAGATAGAGATGAGAGTCTGTGTTTGCTTTGTGAATGTGCTTGTATAAAGGCATACAAAGAATTGCACAAAGAGATACAACAAAGAGATCTGGTTATAATAAATATGTGGCTACTGAGTCTTAGGAAAAATTTGTTTTCCGGATTTTAGTAACTTTCCAAAGACTCAGTGATCTAAGACTCTCGGGATTTATTTCCACCAGTCCTTGCTGGTGAATTCCTGCCTAAAGTGTTGCTAATTCCAGTCTCAATTAAGAATTGTTGACTAGGCACAGCGGCTCATGCCTATAATCCCAGCACTTTGGCAGGCTGAGGTGAGAGCATTGCCTGAGCCCACGTGTTCGAGACCAGCCTGAGCAACTTGGTGAGACCTCATCTCTACAATAAATCAAAAAATTAGTTGGGCGTAGTGGCACACACCTGTAGTTCCAGCTACTTGGAAGGCTGAGATGGAAGGATCAC
>CAUYQG010196243.1:0-13086 GCA_963574415.1 Tarsius wallacei
GCCTGTAATTCCGGCTACTCGGAAGGCTGAGGCGGAAGGATCGCCGGAGCCCAGCAGGTTGAGGCTGCGGTGGCCGGGAGCGGCCACTGCACTCCAGTCTGGGCGACAGAGTGAGACTCCAACTCAAAAAAAAAAAAAATAGTGCTCCTAATTCCTCTCTTGCAGTTCCTTAGTAGTTGTCTCCCTCAGGATTCTCTAACTCAGGGGTTCTTACATTTTTGTGGTCATCAAAATTGCTTGGCGTACTCATTCAAGTCCAGACCGTTGGGCTCCACTCCCATAGTTTCTGATCCAGTAAGGCTTGGGGGTGGAGTTGCAAGTTTATAGGTGATGCTGCCACTGCAAGCCCACAGGCCACAGTGTGAGCCACTGCTCTTGCTGACCCTTCCTTCTGCTGTCCCAGTGGTATTCACTTCTTACTGGGATCCCATTACCACATGCACTTCTGCCCCCTGTGCTCACTTATTCAATCCCATCTGTTGGAGTTGTCTACACAGAGCTGGGGCCTCTACTGGTTTAGTCTCCCTCCTACATCCATAGACTCTCACCTAACCATTCTATACCTCTGATGCCCATCCAAAAACCTTACCTTCATTCTCCCACCTCTTACTTCTCTAAGTCAAAGCTGAGGAAACCTAAGGAACCAGGGCTTACTTGAATACTCTTGGAAAACAGGAAAACCTGGTCTCAAGCAGGCAAAATGGCAGCCATGGTGCCAAGCCTGACTTCAGATACTCTCAATGGATTAATAAAATGGGTAGTCTGGACTGGCTCCAGCCTGGCCGAGGATGATTACAGACAAAACATCCAGTCCCATCTCCATCTCCACCCACCCATCCACCCTTGCTCTTCTGTCTTCACTAAACCCGTGTGCCCCGGAGCACAGCCTCTCTTCCCTAGGGTAAGCCCTCGGATGCCAGCAGAACGTCTTCCCAGGATGTTGAGCAACACTTGGTGAAACATTCCCAGCACTCGTGCACTCCTCAACAGCCTGCAAGACATTTTCTCTAAGGAATTTCAACACACATAACTAGTGCTTTGTTCCAGAGTGAATGAGGGTTTGTCTGGGTGCCAGTGTTTCACCACACAGGAGATTAGCAAACACGAGCTGAAGCCTCTTAGCAGACACATTTCTGTCTTAATGATCTTTCTTCATACTATGCACAAATGTCAAACCACTCTAGAAAGAAAATGGGGGGGGGTGTCAGTCCCATTTGAAGAACTAATTAAACTAGACAATCTGTTGTTACAAACCCTTTTAATGTCAAGCATCCTCTGTCAGTTTCACTAAAGATGGTCTGAGCTAAGCATGGCCATGTTCTGTCGTCAGAGTTCTGCTAATAGTGTATCCACACTCAAAAGCTTCTCACACTTTCACCGTATGCCCTCATAAATGGAATTTTAAAAAAAAGAGGTCAAGTGCTAATGGTGATAGTTCACACAGAACCCTTATGTCCCAAGGGAATGGTTGACTTCTCCACAAATGGCTCAAAGTTCCAAGTGAAAGGGAAGGTCTAACTTCGAACTAGGCGAATTGAATATAAGAAACAGCTAAGGCTGGGCTAGCAGGTGTCTTGCTAAAAGAGGATTATCCCATATCTTGGTTCCTTGCTCTGTGGTCATAGAAAGTTTTATCAAGAGATCTGTATTAGTTTCTAGAGCTATCATAACTAAGTATGACACAACAGGCAACTTAAACAACAGAAATATATTTCCTCACAGTTCTAGAACCTAGAAGTCCGAGATCAAGGTATAGCCAGGACTGTTTCTTCTGAAGCCTCTCTCCTTGATTTGCTGATGGCCACCTTCTCCATGTGTCTTCACATGATTTTCCCTGTGTACATGTGCCTGTGTACAAATTTCTTCTTCTTCGAAAGATGCTAATTATATTGGATTGGGGACCATTCATATGGCCTAATTTAACCTTAATGACATTTTTACAGACCCTGTCTCTAAATACAACTACATTCTTAGGGGGTCAGGACTTTTACATATGAATTTGTGGGGGAAGGAATTTTACTTTTTTTACTTTTACATACAAATTTGTTCATCCCTAACAGTATTATTATCATTCATTTAAATCATTTACCACATTTCATTGATTTTAAGATGCGTGCTACATTATGTGTGTGTGTGTGTGTGTGTGTGTGTGTGTGTGTGTGTGTCTGTGTGTCTGTGTGTATTTTGAGTCAGAGTCTCACTCTGTCACCCAGGCTGGATGCAGTGGCACGATCATGCTTCACCACAATCTTGACATCCTGGGCTCAGGTGATCCTCCTGCTCCAGCCTCCTAAGTATCTGGGACCACAGGTGACTGCTACTAGGTCTGGCTAAATTTTTTTTATTTTCTACAGAGATGAGGTCTCACTATGTTTCCTAGGCTGATCTCAAACTCCTTGACTCAAGTAATCCTCCTGCCTTGGCTTCCCAAAGTGCTGGAATTACAGGTGTGACCCACCTCACCTGGTCCATGTTATTTCATATTTTAACATCTGTGAAATCAGCCTACTTCTAACAATATATGATGTTCAGAGTTTTATTGGCCAGCATTTTTGTTTATTAGTGGTACATAAATTAATGGTGTACCTGACAATGGATAACATCTTGGATTTAATAAATTATGATATCCTCACAATATATCACTGAATTAGGTACTACTTTTATATCTAAAAATTAGAAAACTTAGGTACACAGGTAAAGCAACTTGTCCAAAGACACCACCAGTAAGTGGTGGAGCTGGATTTCAAACCCAGTCACTAGGCCCACCCAGTTCACTACTGCACTGAACTGTGTCACAAGTTGCTGTGAGCTAAATTACTTACTGCCTAAGAGTCACTTAGAACACTGCCTGGAAGAGAGTGTGTGTGCAATATATGTTAGCAATTATTATTTCTTATTTGGGGGAATTATAAGTGACCTGGCTATGCCTACAATTACGGTGTACTGAGTGTATGCTCTTGAGACCAGGGCTAGCCTCACAGTTCACCCCTGCAGTGATGTGTGACCCTGAAGCCTTCTCTCTTCATGAGCAAACATTTTCAGTTTAACAAAATATATTGAAAGTCTACCTATTTGTTTCTTCCTCCTGAATGTGGGTTTTCCAATGATTTACCATGTACAGGTTTTGGTGAACTTAAAAGGATTATGAGTAAGAAAGATTCTTGTTTTTGAAGGAGCTAGTGTCAAGTAGGGGAAGACAACAGGTAGCAAGTTAGTACACACCAAGACAGTGGTGACAAGTGCCACCAGGATGGTAAAAAGGATGCATTGCAGAAATGGAGAGCATAGATATTGCTTCTGGCTGGGTGACCAGAAGGGTGGTGTCCAGGCAGTAGGGGGAGTTCAGCTGTACTTAAATGATAGATAAGATTTCAAAAGGTTATGAATGGACCAAGAAAGCAGTTGCAGCCAAACAACATGGACAAAAGCCCAGAAGTAAAAATGTCCTATGGAAGGTGCTAGTTCGGTTTGACAAAGGCTCTACATAGGGAAATAATTGAAGATGAACTAGGAAGGCAGTGATAGAAACTGAATGTTTGTACTCTCTTACCAAATCTGTAAGTTGAAGCATTAATGGGATGGTATTGGAAGGTGGGGACTTTGGGAGGCAATTAGGTTTAGATGAGACCATGAGTTAGGGTCCCAAGGTAGGATTAGTACCCTCATAAGACAAGGAAGAGGGAACAGAGCTCTCACACTCTCTGCCATGTAAACATGCAGTTAGAAGGCAGCTGTCTGCAAGCCAGGAAGAGAGCTCTCACTAGGAACAGAATCTGCTGGCACCTTGATCTTGGACTTCCAGTCTCCAGAACTGTGAGAAATAATTTTATTTTGTCTGAGCCATCCAGTCTGTGGTATTTTGCTATGGTTGCCGAAGCTGACTCAGACAGGCAGTTTGGGGCCAGATCGTTGGGAGCCTTGAATGCTATAGAAATTAATTTAAGCTAATTAGAAAGCAAATTAAGTCCTTGAAGGTTGAAAGTGTTGGGGCCAGGAACAATTACTTATTCAAAATTATGAGTGGTGAAATCCAGTCAGAGGCAGTGTAGAGATGGTTTGTGGAATAGCTATGAGGTCAGGGAGGGACTTGTTGCAATAGGCCAGGGTTGGCAACAAACTAGTTCCCATTTGCCCAGGGCCTTTTTAGTTTTAACATGGAAAGTCCTGCATCCTTCAGTCCCAGGCAAACCGGGACAATTGGTCACCCTATTAGTAAGAGGAAAGGAGGCTCTAAATCCAGCTACAGGATTTGGAGATGAAGTAGCTCTATAAAAGTGAGAGAAACTATAAAGGAATGGCCTACCCCCAATGGGAACTGACTAGGTAGAGGCAGGGCTGAAGACAAGTGAAATTCAGATTAGAGTTTTTGAGTCTGGCTGGTCAGAAAAAGGAAGTGGGATGCCAGGGAGGAAAGCTGGGTGTAGAGAACTAGATGAAGAATTTCATTTCAGTTGCCCTAAGTGGTCTGGGGCCAGTCAATTGGGCTCTGTGTGTGTGTGTATGTGTGTGTGTGTGTGTGTGTGTGTGTGTGTGTGTATGTATGTGTACGTGCAAATGGTTAGAACTTCTAGGGACAGACTCTGGAGGTATGCCTTGGAAGAAACCCACCAAGGCCAGTTTGGCAGGGGACATCAGGAGAAGAGTCTGCTTCTCAAAGGAAGGGTTGTCCACAACCCAAATAACGGTCCTCAAACTTCACCACAGGAAAGAGAACCCAAGGGAGTATGTATAAATCCAGATTTCTAGGTCATACCCCATTCCAAATCAGAATTTAAGGTTCAAAACTCTGCATTTTTAACATGTTCTCCAAGTGATTCTTTTGTAAATAGTCTGAAGACTACAATTTGAGAAACTTTGGCCCACGGGTATGGGGTCAGAGAGCAAACAGGGAATGTGCCAAGTCTCCACAAGTGAGGTATCCCCTCCCATATCCTCACTTTCTTATTTTTATTTTTATTTTTATTTTTAGAGACAGGGTCTCACTCTGTCACCTAGGCTGGGTGCAATGGCATGATCATAGCTCACTGCAGCCTCCAACTCCTGAGCTCAAGTGATCCTCCCACCTCAGCTTCCCAAGTAACTGAGACTATCAGTGTGAGGCATCATGCCCAGGCAATTTTTAAATTTTTTGAAGAGACGAGGTCTTACTATGTTGCCCAGTTTTGTCTCAAACTCCTGGCCCCAAGTAATCCTCTTGCCTTAACCTCCTAAATTGCTGGGGTTACATATGTGAGCCATCGCTTCTGGCCACCTCCCCACATCCTTTGCTGGACATACTGTGCACACTTCAGCTGCTGTCTGATCGTAAGCTCTGGTGAGTGGTGCTGTCTCTTTCTCCCCTTGACTGACCTATCCCCACAGATGCCCTAGACCTGGGTATGCCCAACACCAACACCATACTTCCTGCCCACAATGTTTAGTACCTGAAATATCAATTTGCTTCCATGAACAACTCCTCTCCTCTATTCCATCCAACTTTTCAAAATCCTTCCCTTGCCCTCCAAAAATTGACTAGTGTGTTCTGGATTTTATTTTGATGGTCACTGTAACCTAAGCTAAAGAATTCTGTGGGTTTATCTAGCCAGGTCACCTGTTAGGGCAAATCACTTCCATCAGTCACCACAGCCAAACAGAAAGGGGTGGCTGAGAGAAAACCACAATCAAACAAAGGTAAATCATTTCTCTGAGTTCCTCCAGGGTGCCTGTGTTCAGACCACCAGAACAGGTTCAGTTACCAGCTCAGAGCTGCCGCCCGGAACAGACCATAAACAACGTGTGTGGGAAGGAGCAAACTGGCTCCAGTCTGTCGCTGCTTCACCAGCCCACAAGATTCAGCCAGGGCTGTAGTGCACTTTTTAAACACTGTCATAATACCCATGCATTCTATACCAGAAAAGGACAGGGAGGGAGGTCATCACCATCATGGTTTGCCCCAGGCCACTGGCAGAGCAATAAACCCACAGTACAATGCTCAGTATTCTACTTAGTATACAGTAATCATCTCATAAATGCCTAGGAGATTATAAGACCCAAGAACAACACATTGTTTATTACTTTCAATGAACACAAGGTAAGGGAGCTAACCTCTCTCCTTATCACTGAACTTGAGGTTGAATTCATTCAACTTCACCTAAAGAAATCACAGAAGCTCCCCTACTTACAAACATCAACATTCATGCTCTCATGTACAAAGCATCACATCTAGTGACTTCTTGCCACTTTGTGCCACCAGCCAATGACATCAGTGGCTGGATAAAGTTATTTCATTATCTGCCATTGGCTCAGGCCCCTGTGTCTTAATTTGCTTATTTCATTCATTCAGCAAAAACATGTTGAGCACATGCCAGGCACTTGGAATATATTAATAAGCAACCCAAACAAAATCCCTGCCCTGGGTGGAGGGGGGAGCAGAAGGAGGATGGTTATAATCTATCTAGGCAGGGGTGAGGGTGGGAGTGGAGAGACAGATAATAAACAATTGACAAGATACAGAATTAATTATAAAGTACATTAAAAGGAGGTAAGGATTAAGGAAACACTAGAACAAGTAAGGAAGATGGTGTCAGCCAGGGCAACAGTGAGCAACTCTAAATAACATGTCGAGGTAGGCCTCATGGGAAGGCTACCTGTGAGGAAAGACAAGGTTTTCTGGTCTGAGTAGAAAGATAAGGTTGCTGCCAACTGAAATGGAGGAGCCTGCAGCAAAGCTGTCTTGTAGGAAGGGATCAAGAGCTCAAGTGTTGGACACGTTCCACAAAGTTCCAAGGGGCAGTGTCATGAAGACATTTGATTCTCTGAGTCTGGAATCCTGGAGCAAGGTCTGGCAGACTGAGCAATGTGAGAGCCTTTGGTCTAGAGATGACATTTAAAGTTTTGATACTTGATGAGATTCCCAAGACAGGGAGTATGGATAAAAAAGAAAAGAGGAAGTGAGCGGTGGCAGAAAGGGGGACTTGCAAAGGACAGAGGTGGAGCAGGGGCACCAGCAATGTAGGAGGAAAGGCAAGAGCTTGTGTTCCTGGAAGCTGTCCAGAGAAATCGTTCCCTGGAGGAGGGAACGGGTGACCAATTATGTCAAAGACTATTGACAAGTCAACTAAATGAGGAGTAGCATTGGCCACAACCAGAATCAATAATGTGGGCTTACCATGAGCCACTGGTGATGAGTAAGGAGCAGGAAAGTATATTTAGAGAGAGTGAAAGAATAGGAGGGGAGAAATTGGATTTAGTAAGATTGAATGTTCTTTCAAGAAATTATCTCAAAAGGGGAGCAAAACACAGGCCATTAGCTGCTGAGGAAAGTGAGGTATAAAAAAAGGGGTTTTGTTTGTTGTTTCCGTAAAAGGAAAAAAATGGTGGTGTGAAAGGGAGAGATGAAAAGTTCCAGAACAGTGACTTCGAGAAAGCAAAAGGGGGATAAGATCCAGTTGGAAATCTAAGAGATTGACTTCAAATGGGGGCACAGAGAGTCCATCTGCAGCAGGGGGCATAGCAGGGGGCATGGCGGGGGACACGGACACAGATGTGGGCAGGGGATTAGGGGGCCGTGCAATCTGCAGACATTCTCTTCTGGCTGCTTATGTTTTCTCAAGAAGAAAGAAGCAAGGTCGTCAGCTGAGAGGGAGACAAGATAGGAGGGCTTGAGGAGAAGAGAGATTGTGAATTAATTGCTCAGGATTATGGGGAATGGTTGGGAGTTTGCTGTATTATTTCCCTGACAGACTTGAAGTCCTGAGGGCTGTCGCTCTTACTTCAGGGTGAGCCCATGAGTGCGGAAGAGGGCTTTCTCTAGCCATGTTCAGCTGCACAGGCACAGATATGGGGAAGGTAGAGAGTAGGTTTCACCGGGACTGTGTTTTCAGTCAAGGAAGCTGAGGCTTTTGCAAAGGAGTGACCATGACGATTGCCTATAGGATGTAAGCTGAGTGAGAAGGGAGAAGAGGACCCCAAGGGGGTGCAGAATGATGAATAAATGGCAGGATAAAGTATATTGGATTTTCCAGTAGGGTCATGGACCCTTGGAGTCAGGATCCTAGAGAGACCAAGCTGGATAGAGAGGAGGTGGTGACCTGAGACTGGAATTCACAAACTTGAAATATAGAGGAACTGCAGTTGTTGGTGATTGCTCTGGAACACAGCAAGGGAGTGAGTATCCAAGTACAGCAGAGGACAAAAGCATCGGAGAAGAGAAAGTCAAGGAACGAAGAACCCAGGGCCTGGAAAGATCATCCATCAGAATTCCAAAATCACCAAACACTGAAAGAAGAGAAAAACTGGAGACAGTAACAGCAACACAGAAGCTAAAATCTCCAAGAAATGAGCAGGAGTGACACCCTTAATCCATGGCAGCAACAATGAAGTGTATCAAGTCCAATAATGTGATACGGTATTCCAAACTGGTAATGTTTGGGGAAGGTAGTGGGAAAGGTGTTTAAGAGGCAATGGGGCCCCTACCCCACTGCTTAACTCTCCTCCAGGCAGGCACAGGGATGCAGAGGCTATAAGAGAAAAATAGCCACACCCCCGAGGGGCTGTAGGAGAAACACGGCCCTTGAGGGAAATTTGGGAGAAGAAAAGAGATTAAGGATGCATGGGATTTTTCTGATGATGGACCAGGAATTACAGAGGCACAGCAGAAGAGGTTTAGGAGTTAAGGAGGGGAAAGAGATGGACAGAATCATGGGTATACAGAATAGTATAGGGGTTAGAGTGTGGGAGATGAGGGTGCTCTGCCAGGTGGGTGCTCATATGTAACTGAAGTAGACAGCAGGCATAATGAGATTAGTCCTGCAGGACTCAAGACAAGTACTGGTGATGATGCTATAAGTATGGGAAGGCAAAAAGGAATGGCTCCCTTGGACCGCTCTTGAGCACCAAAGATGAGGGGATGGATAGATGGCCTAAGGAGGCAAGGTCTTAATTCCTGAGCTCAGGTACTATATTTTTAATGCCTATAAGTGACTCTGAGTTCTGAATCTCCTCTTTGAGAGTTTTATTTGCAGTGATAGATGTTTGGGAAAGCCAAGTGTTACATCATGATCAGGTCTTCCCTTGACATTCATCAATGGAGAGTAGATGGCTCATTGTTTTCTAGGTGTTCTGCAAATATCATTAACTTCTTCATATCTGATATAATCAGAAAATATCAAAAGTGTTGAAGCTCTTAGTAAGAAAAGGAAGAACTCGTATGAAATAAATATAGAAATTAAAAAGAAAATTGGTAGTGGTGAGAAAATGTCAAATGTTACTTATTTGGGGGACACTTTGAACTTACAAACTATTAGATTTAAGAACAGCCTTAAGAACCTAACATGTTTACAAGGAGTTTCAGAATACTCCACAAATTCACTAGTCAATATTGTGAACATCATATGCCCTGCATATAAGATTCAGGTAATAAAGAAAAATTATTGTCTATAACTGATCTTTAATGCCACATAACTGTTGCTCTTTTGAATTATTTTCTGTTGTTAATGCAATCAGAGCAAGAGAATAAATTCTACTGGGATGATAAAGCTCTGACCTCAAAGTGCCTATTGTTGGGTTCACAGAATGATGGATCTAAAACCAAGGTTGACCAAGCGCAGTGGCTCATACCTGTAATCCCAGCGCTTTGGAAGGTGGAGGCAAGAGGATTATCTGAGCCCAGGGGTCCAAGGCCAGCCTGGGCAATTTGGCAAGATCTCATCTCTATAATAAATCAAAAAATTAGCTGGGCATGATGGCACATGCTTGTAGTTCCAGTTACTTGGAAGGCTGAGGCAGAAGGATTGCCTGAGCTCAGCAGGTCGAGGTTGTGGTAGCCAAGAGCATGCCACTGTACTCTGACCTGGGTGACAGAGTGAGACTCTGACTCAAAAAAAAAGAAGAGAAACAAGATCAAAGGAAATTGATCTTCCGGTCTGGACTGCCCTTTTCTACCATTTCAGAGAAGAGTCTACTACTCACTTGATACTTAATCAGACATCTTAGGAGATCTTAGTTTATACGTGTATTGCTATTTTCTTCCTCATGTATTTACATCTTTACTTTTGAGCCTACTCAGTTATACAAAGGTTGTATTTTTTAATGACTCATAATGCACAAAAACTTGGTGGTTGATAATGTTGGTCTGATCCCAGACCACAAACTCCATGGGACCATCTGAGTGTTCTTACACTATTACTTGTTGCTGCCTACAAAAGCTCTTCTCTTGGGAATCTGCACTTGTGTTGATGTTGACAGTATAATTCACCAGTTGGACTCCAGAGTCCCTAATTAGCACTTGAAGCTTTGTGTCTTCCAGCCATTTTCAAGGATCTTTAGTGAATGTGAGCAACCCTGAAAACCAGCAGGAGAATGTGGGAAAAAAACCAGGCAAGAGATGTGGGAAAGTTTGGAGGAGGGGACCTCATGGGCACATGCCCTGATGTGACTCACCTCTGACCTTGACATATTCTCTCTTACTTACGGTAAGATGTTCAGATTTCTTCCGATCTCTGCCACCTTGAGTACAAGGGACAAGCACAAGGGACAGAGAATGACTCTGAGGGGACACAGGATTCCTGGCAAGCATAGAAGGAAGGATGGGTGTCCTCTATTCTCTGACTTCTGGAATCTCTCTTATTCTTTAAGGCCCTTCTCAAAGTGAACTCCTCCACTTTAAGATATATATGCCTTCCCTCATTTCTATGTTTCCAGTTTCCTAGTAACCTCCTCCTGGTGGACAGTTCATATTCTGCCTCTATTGCACCAATGCATCACTTGGAATTGTTGTCCTCCTTCTTTAGATGGCAAGGATTATGTCCTTGGGTTCAGTGTGCAGCCTTCTATAAGCTCTACCCTTAGACAAGTAAATTTCCTGCTTTTCAAAATGATGTGTGTATGTGCGTGTGTGTGTCCTACTATAGACTGGAAATTCTTTGAATACAGATATTTTATGTTTTGTTATTCCCTTGTTTGAATGACAGCTCCCCATCACTGTTTGTATAAGAAAATCCTATTCATCTCTTAAATGTTATTGCCTCTGTGACTCTCTCTGGCTCACACATATCATAAAGAAAAGAATTCCAAGTTCACAGTGTCATGATTTCATTAGTTACAAATCTACTATTTTCACTGAAAGGCTGACTTTGATCATCTGTATATCTACCTCGAGCACCCTTGCCTAGTGTCTGGAACATATTAGGGCTTGAAAAACAATGCTTATTGACATGAAGATATATTATAGGCAAAAGCCCAAGTAAATAAAGTAAGAATTGCTAAGTGTGACTTTAGAATACTGGAAGATCTTTCCTTCCCCCAACAAGTTTTCTCTTAACTTCTGACCAGGGCAGGATATTGTCCAGGAGGGCTCTGCTCAGCCTTTAGTCTTGAGACTTTGATTATATCTCAATGTGGCTCTCCTGGGGTGAGGTTCCACTGAAATTTTTCCCATCCCAGGAAGTTTGGAGGGTCATGACTCCGAGCATCTCAGACTTCTGGGACAACGCACACTGTGCCCTGTACACAATTTATTCAGGGTATCGGTGCTATCACTATGGTTCCCCACAAGCAGTCCACCCTACAGTCAGAAGGTGGGGACAGGAATACAGACAGTTCAATCAGCAAAAATCTTTGGAGGAAGGAAATGGGCGACAGAAAAAATAAGAGAACCCTTAACTGCACAAGTAATTTGCACCACCTTCACATCTACCCTCCCACCCACTCTGTTGTTTAAGTCTATTTCTCCATAATTTAGAAAATTTGAGCACTCCTCACCTTACAGTGCATTAACACACATTTAGAGGAGCAGCTTAAGTCTCTTTAATGCCAACTCTCCTTACACAATGTAGAGATAAAATCCAAAACTGATCTCACCTTTGACAGAGCTGTGCCAATTGCTTTGAGCAGGACAAGAGTGGGCTGACACACCAGTGCTAATGTGAAGCTAACCTAGGCAGAGGAATGAATCAAAATGAAATCCCGTGCTGTTCACATAGAGGCAAGTGCCATGGGTGTTCCAAGAGGTTGGTGCACAATTCAAATGGTGACAATGAAGGAGACTCAAGGTAGTAACTTTTCCCTGAGGAGGTGAACTCCATTGTTCAAGGATCATGGGCGGATAACCTGACCTGAGACAGAGGTGCTGGGATTTTTCTTGATAGTTTTGTCTACTCTAAGAACCAAGCCTGCAAATAAAACGTAGAAATATTTATGCATGCTCTTCAATTTTGCGTGTATTTTCCAGTAAAAATCCATTTTAAGTGAATGCATTTTAACTAGTTTTACCAAAAAAATAAGAAATTCTCAAGTATTTGAAAGGATATTTTCTCTTCTTTTCTCCTCCTCTTTATCAAGTCCCCAACCTCAGCCACTGCCCAATTCTGATGGTAAATTTAATTGACTCAGTAGAAAGAATAAAGAGAGGCTAGCAGGTGCTAGGGATAGCATATCTTTTTTTAAAAAAACTTTTAATTGTTTTATTTTAAAGATGTGGGGTACAATTCAAAGATAGGTATACAAATGTTCATTATGCAGGTACCCTAGTTGATGAGGTGTGCCCTCCCTTCCCCAGGCAGATTCCCACTACTGCCAAGCCCACCTCCTTGCTCTCCCCGCCCCTCTCCAACAGTTTCCCACTGCTGTTAATCCTTTTCTTATAGTATTATAATAATTGTTCAAGGTCCGCTTATGAGTGAGAACATGTGATACTCAGTTCTTTGTTTCTGTGAAAGATAATTCAGTATTACAGACTCTAAGTCCATCCAGGTTGCTGTGAAGTTCATGATTTTGTTCTTTTTATGGCTGTGTAATATTCCAATGTGTATATGTACCACATTTTTTTTTAATCCAGTCCTCTTTTGAGGGGCAATACTGTTGGTTCAGTGTTCTTGCTATTATGAACAATGCTGCAATACGTTCATCTCTTTTCAAATATTATTTATTGAGGATTTCCAATGTGTCTAGCATCTGAAGGAGTTGCAAAAAATGGAAGTGCTATGGTACTTGCCTCCAAAGAGTCGCATATTCATTGGTGATTCAAGAGTTCCATACAGAAAACGATTCTAATTGTTGATGGGTTTCATCAGCTCTTTCCACTGGCCTGGCCCCTCTCAGAAAGTCTCA